>OVAN01012202.1:0-13956 GCA_900406275.1 Anastatica hierochuntica | reverse complement strand
TACTTCTGTATGCTTGCAGTGATTTCTTGGGTGAAAACCTGAGCCATCACTTTTATGTGCATCGCCCATACCATATAATTCGTTGCAGTGAGCATGGGACATTGTATTGACGTGAGAGTAGCCTCCTTCTTCTTTTCTGCGGCCACGACAGAGGTGGTGGTGGTTATGTCTCCCATGACTTCGCTTTGAGACAAAACTCTGTGATTGTCTCTGTTTCCTTTATTCCTCTTTTAGAAAACAGAGACCTCGGTGAAACAGAGAGGATGATGAAATAATGCTCTGTTTCGATAATCTCTGTTTAGTAATCTCTCAAGGCCACAGGTCGTATCTTCCTTGTGATCGTTTTAGTGTTTGATTTCAAAAATTGAAATCAAGACTATGGTCGATTAGTACTTCATAAAACCTTTTATTGCTTTAGAGAAAAACTAACTCAAAACACTAAAGCACTTCTTAGGTTATTCTCAATTCTCAAGTTGTATCACAAACTTCGATACCTCCTTATATATTGAGAACCCTTCCTTAATCCTAAACTTACTAGAAATCCAACATATCAAAGACATTTAGATAACTCCTAAATATATTATAATCATTATCTTATTAGAATTCCATATCTTATTAGGATTAAGGTGACTTGTTCTTCAAGCTACTCCTTTTGCTTCAAGCTTACTTCAACACTTAAAATTTCTAAAAATGGGTACGGTATGTATGAACAAGTAGAAACATATACTTTCTTTTAGGGATAAATATGTGCAAAGTATTAATATGTCATGTGATATAACTAAAAAAAGCTTCTACCATATTAGATCTAATGAAAACAAGTATAAATCAAATAAATAAAAGACAAAATATTTTTTAAATATTCACTTAAATAAGGTAAACTGCACGTAGACGTTTCCGAAATGTCCCCATGAAGTATCAGATTCGGGGACGATTACTTAATTGAAGTACACGTGCTACATAGCAATCCCTCCTCTCATAGTTTTGTCTCTCTATCTCTCTTCATGGTCTTGTTGTGCTCGTCTCATGATCTCCTCATATCTCTTTCTCTCGTGTTTCTGCATCTCTCTCTTGCTTCTCTCTTCTTGTCTCCATCTCTTTTTCTCTGATTGATTTCAAGTGATGGTGACGGTAAAGATAGCTTTTGGGTTCGATTAATTGGTTAAGAGAGAATTTTGTTTAGAGCAATCTTTGGTTTAGAGGAAAATTAAAACAAACCAAAAATAAATTTCAGTTTAAGGATAAAACCAAAATCGAACCAATTCTTTTTTTTATAACACTTCATTATTGATTAATAGTAATGATACATGAACAAAGTCTGGGATACACATGGTGGAGGATAGAAAAAATATTCAAAGCTAACATGAGGTGGAAATGGCATCTTTGATAGTGTATCAGCAGCTGCGTTCGCTTCCCGTTTCTCCCAAGATACTCTTAAGTGTGGAAATATCCTCATCCAGTGCTTTATTTCTTGGATTAAGTTGTGATGCATGAAGCAAAGTTCTTTCCCTTGTAAAATTTGCACTACCTTTGTATTATCCCCTTCTACTATCACTCGTTTGATCCCCTTAGTCCATAGATGCTGCAAAGACATCAGAATAGCCTGGAGTTCCGCATCAATCGTATCAATACAATTCTTGCCAATTGCATGAGCTGAGAAAATGTGCCGTCCTCTATCATCTCTGACAATCCAGCCGCCCCTTGATGGTTCATTTCTCTTGAATCTTGCATCAACATTACATTTTACAAAGCCTTCATCCGGTTTCCTCCAATGTGAAGAATTTTTTTGAGAAGCATAACATGGAAAAGAAAGGTGTTTTTCTTTATTATTGATCCATTCTTCTGAGTCTCTAATCGCGTATGTGACATCTTTGTACCATTGCCTTCATTGTTTTTGAAAAAGAAGCATATTTCGGCTTTTCCAAAGCCGCCATAACGTCCATAGAGGGGTAATCCTCATCATTGGAGATAAATCGCGATTTGTATGAATATCGACTACAACCTGAAATTTATCTTCAAATGTGAGAGATGTATCGAAAATTATTTGGTGACTTACTTGTACTCCTCTCCAAATAGCCCTTGAGTAATGACAGGAAAAGAAGAGATGGTCCAAGGACTCTTCCTCTTGATAACAATGTTTACATACTGAGTCATGCGTTATATGTTGTTGTTTCAATGTGACACCTACTGGTAGAGAGTTGGACAACATCTTCCAAAAGAAATGCCTTAGCTTTGGTGATGTATCAAATTTCCACGCTGAATGTTTAAGGTCTGTTCTTCCTGGTGGTGGGAGAGGCAGCAGTTGTGATTCAAGATGTGTGGCCATATAATAAGCCGATTTGACTGT
Source organism: Anastatica hierochuntica (assembly GCA_900406275.1). Lineage (NCBI taxonomy): Eukaryota > Viridiplantae > Streptophyta > Magnoliopsida > Brassicales > Brassicaceae > Anastatica > Anastatica hierochuntica. The sequence continues at coordinate 11,612 of OVAN01012202.1, read as the reverse complement.
ATATATGCCATGTGATGTGTAGTCACAGCCCATCATGTCCATGCCGGAATAAACACTCAAGCCTAGTGATTTGGTGAGATGAATATCTTCTAGATCTATAACCGCTTTTAGTTTGGAAGTATCCCATTCTCGTTGGTCTTGCATCATTAACTCTTTCACACAGCGAACTTGGGTGATCGGCCCATATACTTGTCGGGGGCGGTGGTTTAGTTGGTAACCAGTTATGGTTCCATATCAATGTACATGAACCATCTCTAATGGTCACACGCATTCCGGTTTTTAGCAGATTACACCTCTCCATACGAGATCTCCAAATAAAGGATGGTTTTCTCCCAAGTCCAGCATGTAAGATATTAGAATCTGGAAAATATCTAGCTTTAAGTGTTCGAGCCACTAAGCTATTGGGTGAATGCATAATCCTCCAAACTTGTTTCCCAAGCATAGCTAGGTTAAAGTTTTCGATATCTCTGAAACCAAATCCTCCTTCTTTCTTTGGCATCCGTAGCTGGTCCCAGGAGAACCAATACATACTCTGTGCTTCCGCACTTTTCCGCCACCAAAACTTAGCCAAATCCGACTCAATCTCATCACAAATTCCTTTTGGTAGCTTGAAATAATTCATTGTATAAACAGGAAGAGCTAACGCAACCGTCTTTAGTAGTATTTCCTTACCCCCTTCCGATAAGAATTTATTAGACCAATGGTTTGTTCGTTGTTGGATATTCTCAATGATAAATTCGAAGATATCTTTCCTTTTTCGACCCACTTTTTCTGATAGACCAAGGTACCTCCCATTTCCACCTTCATTGTGGATGTTAAGTTCATTCCGCAATCTAGTTTTAGTTTCCGCTTTAACTTTTGAGCCAAAAGTGATGGCTGATTTATGATGATTAACAGCCTGACCTGAAATAGCTTCAGACGCCTTTAATGTTTGTAAGATAGCTTTGCAAAAATGTGAATGCGCATGACAAAAGAAGAGAGTGTCATCTGCAAACATAAGGTTGGTGATCATTGGGCCTGTGTTGCTAATCTTGATTTCTTTCAGTTTCTTGTGAGCAACCGTCTGTGTGAGCACATGGGTTAGAACTTCGGCGCACAAAATAAAAAGATATGGTGACAGTGGATCTCCTTGACGAATGACACGTCCCGGTTTTATGTCTCCACGAGGTGTTCCATTTATTAGGACCGAGAAGGACACTGTATCGATGCATGTCATTATCCATTTAATCCAAACCTCAGCAAAACCCATAGCTTCCATAGTACGCTTGAGAAAAGGCCATTTCATCTTGTCATAAGCTTTGGTAATATCTGTTTTAATTTCCATGTAGGATTTAGCCCATCTTTTCCGAGCATTTACGGAATGGAGAACCTCATGGGAAATAATAATATTGTCCATTATATTTCTTCCCAGAATAAAAGCCGCTTGTTTCTCACTAATGAGTGACGGTAGATGTAGCTTTAAACGATTCACCATAATTTTAAACATAATTTTGTAGCTGACGTTACAAAGTGATATCGGTCAAAAATCACTCAAAGTCATGGGTACACTCTTCTTGGGAATCAAACAAATATTAGTACGATTTTGAGTCGTTGGCATCATATTACCTTCGAAAAAATGATACACTGCTTGAAAGATATCATCTTTTATATGGGGGCCAAAATTATTGAAAGAAAGAGGCTGATATCCCATCTGGGCCTGGGGCTTTAGTGGCTCTGATATCGAAAACTGTTGCATGAATCTCATCTTTCGATACTGTCACTGTTAGCTGTCTATTCATATCCTCCGTAACTTTTGCCCGGAAACCTTGAAAAGCATGTTCCATAGCATGATGCGAAGGTTCTATATTAGCAAAGAGATAGGAAAAGTAGCTCTCAGCAACTCCAACCTCCTCATCACCTCTATATATATTGTCCTCCTCATCTTCTAAGGCTGATATACGTTTTTTGGCCGAACGGGCTTTTGTTGCATTGTAAAAATACTTTGTATTCCTATCTCCAAAATTAAACCAATTGTTCCGACTTTTTAGAAACCAATAATGCTCTTCGTCTTTATATGCCTGTATTAGCTCACTTCTCAAAGCTTGTATGTCATTTGTTGTGGAAAATTCATTTGCATATGCCTCATCCAAACGTTGCTTTAACAGCTTGATTCTTACGGCATCATTGGGTTTGTGTTTCTTTTTCCATGAGGATATTGTAGATCGTATCTTTGTAATCTTGGAGGCCAAGTCACCGTTTGGACAATGGTTTGTTCTCCATGTGCGAACAATTGTATCTCGGAAGTTCTCGTCATGCCACAACTTATTATCATAATAAAATTGGCTTTTTCGATGGGTCTGCTGCGGATAAAGTGAGATCAGTACCGGTTTATAATCCAATCTTTCAAATGGTAGAAATTCAAGCATCATCGATGGGTGTGATAACATCCATTGTGAATTTGCCATGGCTCGATCCAAGCAACATCTAACTTTATGGGTATGTCTTTGACCCATCCAAGTGAACTTATCACCCACACTTTATAAGTCATGGAGATCACATGTAGCAATCATCTTTTAGAAGCTCATGAACGTAGGGTTCGGGTCTTCTTGGTCCGCCTTTTTTCTCAGCATTTGATTTTATCTCATTAAAATCTCTTCCTAGTAACCATGGTTCGGTTTGGTCGATGGCTAATCTCTCAATTGTTTCCAAAAGGTGGTTTCGTAAGCTTGGTTCGAGATGCCCATAAACGAAAGAAAAATTGAAAGAAATTCCATTGAAAGTTGAGACACAATGTACAAGGTTCGCTGACAAAGCTAAAACAGAGATAATACTAGATGTTTTCCATAACAAAGCTATTCCTCCACTCAACCCTTGAGGAGGCACAATGAAAGATTATTCATACCCGATTTCACAAGCCAAATCTCGAACATAGTCATCGGCTTGCTTCGTTTCAAGTAGACATATTATGTTCGGGAGATACGTCTTGTGTAGCTCCTTAAGGCATCGAACCGTCAAGGGTATGCCTAGCCCTTGACAGTTCCAAATCACAGCAATCATGGCTGTGTTGGTGGATTCGGGCCCACCGCGCCTCCGTTAGAATCATCTTCATCATCTTTGTGAGTGTCATTGCCTTCTCCCTTCTCAAGCCACTTCTTACGCTTTTGTTTCTCTGCCATTACAATCTCCAGGAACTTCCTTTTACGAGAATCCCGCTCGGGTATCTCCATCAGTTTCAGCAAACATCGTGTAGTACCCCATAGCATCTTCCATTTCTTCGTCTACATCCTCATGCACAGACTTGCAGCGATCATCCCCTGTCACTATATTATCAGATAACATAACAGAAGGGTTAGATGGATTAGCGGCAACATCAGGTCCTTGTGCTTGACTAGCAGGTATTGGGCTATTAGGCTGAGACACAGAGCTTCTTGGGGCATGTCCCTCACAGGTTCAGGTGGCATGATGGCAAGACGAATCACATCTAATGGAGGCAGAGCTTCCATAGGAGGTTGAGGTCGGTGAAATCCATTAGGCATCAAACCCACTGGCTGTGCTCCCAGATGTGAAGGATAGTTAACGTCCCTCAACTGCACATCACCCGCGTTTTGGTCCATATCATGATCCTCGTGGTCATCGTCATCCATGTCTTGTCCGTCCGGAGGTAGAGGTCCTGCATGGATCAAACAGGCACCATTATCATGCGTAAGTAAACCACAGGTGAGGCACACTCCTCTTAGCTTCTCATAGCTCAGGTACAAGAGAGTATTAACTCCTGGAAGGAACTGGAAGTAGCCCCTAAATCTCAGAGGCTCCCTCACATCACAGTCAATAAGCACACGAACATACTCAACACACACAGCCAGGATTGGGTCGTAGTCCACTTGAAGCAATTTTCCTAAAGCTCTCCCAATCAAAGCAATAACTTCTCGGTTGAGGAATTGCATTGGTATCCCACAGATTTGAACCCAGAATGGAATGAAGAAGAGCTCTAAAGGGTTAAGTAAAGGATATCAGTGCTCCATGATTAGCATTCGATCCGCAAAGGACCATGGGCCTCGCCTCAGGACAACATTCATGGACTCTTCCGAGGGGAAAATGAATTGGAAACGTCTTCCATCCATAATCCTACCAAACACGATTCCCGCTAAACCCCACTGACGAGGAAGATTAGCAATAATGGACCTTATGTTTTGGCGTCTCGGCATAAGGAGACGACCAATGATCACAAACCGATTCTCCCCTGCAGCTTGCATAACTACTTCAGTAGGGAGAATCACCGGCTCTTCATTTATGCCCAAATTCGGCTCCATAAAACGGCGCCTAAAGTGATGAGCCATCTCGCAATAGAAGGAGAATTGATGGGAAATTGGAGAAATTGGGTAGAGAAGAAGATGAAGGATCTCTTCACAGAATGAATTCGATTGGAATTTAAACGCTTCAGGAACGGTTACAGCCCCAACCACTTCACGACGGTTACCACTAGCCATCGTGGGTACTGCATCAGATCGTGGATGGCTCTCTGCGAAAACCGTCAACAAACTGGTATAAAGACTCTCAGCCGTCAAGGAACGGCGATGCACAAGAAATCGACGCCTGAAATGTCGCCAGACCGTTGCGGTCATGTCAGAAAGATCGCAAAACCTATCACCGGAAATCGCCTTTACTCTTTCGAAAAAATCGTCTTTAATAAAACCAATTCATAATAATCTGGTTGTTACAGTTTTTTTTTCTATTTACTTTTAATAAAATATCTTTTATAAAAAAGCAAGAAATTTAGTTATATTTTGTTTTTATGTGTGTCTTTTAGAGTTTTATGTTTCACTATTTAATAAATTGGAAAATTTTAAAACATTAATTAGACTAGACTCTGAGGCCTCTTTGAGTGAATTACATATTAAGGCGCATTTTGAGAAAGTGTTTTCATCTTAAGGCACTTTATGGACAAAGGGCACATTTTGTGTGGAAGTTTACTATTATACCCTTTTACCAAGTTAAAGAGAAACCAACGAGACTCTTTAAGAACCAATTATCAATTACGTATTGGTCATAATATACATATTGTCAAGGCAAATATAAAAAGATGTCACGTTTCTTTTTCTTTTACCATTGTTAGACTTTTTATTTCAAATTTCAAAAAATTACAGAGGAAAGAGTTTGAGTTCATCGGAGGCGATTGGGCGGAGAGCTGAAGAAATCACCGACGATGGAAGAGGAGACCTGAAGAAATCACTGGCGTCGGCGGGTGTAAGTAACTAGATAAAACGACGACGGCTTACCTTCGTATAATAAACCAGAAGTTGGAAAGTGTTTGAGGCGAATCAAATCGAAACAATGGAAGGTAAGCCTCGACGTCGGTGTCTTACTGTAGTGTATTTGTTATTGTTTTGAGTTGTTGTAGTGTATTTATTATTGTAGTGTATTTGTTATTGTTTTTGAAACCCAATTCTGAATCTCAAAATTAAAAAATCATATATGCTTTCTCTGAAGGTGTGAAATCTGACGAAAGTAATATTTTTGTTCGACGCCTTTTTGAGTTTTGTTTGATTCGACTATGAATTTTATTTTCGGTGGTTGCAGGAAAGAGCGATAGCAGGCGATGGATTTGATTGGGACCTTCTTTTGCTGGAGAGACTCTTCGTGACTGATCGATTCCCTGTTGAGTGGTTGAACATATACTCTAAGGTAGATTTGTTTTTTGTCGTCACAGAGTATTTGAAGGACATCCTTTAAAATTCTCGCTTGTGGAATCTTAAAACTCACAAGCAGTGCATGGGGATAGAGGTTCAAGAAGAAGGAGATGGTGCTAAGACTATAGAACAACAACAACCGGTGAAAACGTTAAGCAAGGTGAAATTGTGTAGTAGTCCACGTGGACTAGTGCAATCGGTGAAATTGTGTTCCAGTCCACATGGACTATTGTAGAACAACAATAATCAGTAAAATTGTGTCTAGTCCTAGTCCATATATAGATTTTGATGTAAATTTAAGTTTGCAGGAAAATTTCGTTTTGTGATCAACTGCTACCGTCAACAATTTTGAGGTCAATGTTATTGGAACTTCGTTTATTTCTTAATCGAGCCATATGAACATGTTTTTTCCATAATCGAGTCAAGTGAAAATCCATGATCTTGCATTAAAATTGACTGGAACTTTGTTGAATTCTTAATTGAGCCATACAAAATTTTGTAATAAGTCAACCAGGATAACCATTTTCAGTTTAGTCCACATGGATTAGTCCATCAGTGTTTGTTCTGATACCCACCTCTGTGGACACCCATCGCCTCTTCTCTATGTGTGCATAATTCAATTAAGTGGACTATTCCATTTGGATTGATCCAACAAAGATGGTAATTAAACACGTGGACCAATCCATTTTGGATGCATCCAAATCATCGATTAGAGAAACGTGAGAGTCAACTCTACATTCTCACAAAAAGCAAACATTTCAATATGATTTGGATTCTCGGGTCATGAATCAACTAGTTTCGCATCAAAGATTGTGACTTTTGAATCAAAATCTTATGAAATCATCATCATGAAGCTTCAAATCTGTAAAGTTCTCACCTTTCCTACCACTATCACAGTGATTCAATCCTGAAATTCACAATCTAAGTGATTCGAAAGTTTCTTTCTCGAATCAAAATCAACACGAAGAGTTTCAGATTTAACTTGAATCAATCGAAATCACACATATCAAATGGCAACCAGTAGAGAGACAAATAGGGAAACTTTGATATGAGATCGAAGCGTTCTTGGCTGTCGTTATCCCAAATCTAAGCCTTGACTTCCTTGTCGTCGATGACCATGTTTTGAGTCTGAAACTTGACGCCGATCGTGGCCTTTGAGTTGAGATTAAATTCGTTATGAGCATAAAGGGTTAAGAGATCATTTACTAAAGCATCGCTTATACTCTCAAACATCGATTGTTGTGTCTTTACCTACTGAATAATATGAAACATCCATACTACTAAACAAGATCCCTTGGATCCGAAGATGTATGCCATGAAGCAATTAATCTCTCAGATTTAATATCAATCGCACGATCTTCTTTTTTCCTTTTGTATTGGACGATGTGGATTTATCCAAAGTAACTAAATTCCTCCCATCGTTAGAAACTTATAACGATCTGAACCAGGGGCAAATCCGTCTAAAAAGTACATCGAACTTGTTGAAAGTCATCTATATCCAAAAAGTGTCTAAAACGTTTATATTTTGAAAAAGACACCTTTTGTGTAACTCTTTCTTTTTTTTCCCTGAGGCCTAATCCATATACTTTTCTTATAATATTGGAAAAATATTTTATTCTAGAAAATCATGCCGGAATACTGTTTACAATAAAAGCACTAATAGACAGAAGAAAAGCAAAACAGTGAGATAGGAATACTTGGTAACGTTTATCATGTGTATTTAGTTATTAATAAAGCATGTTGTCGTCGGTGGCTATGTAACATCGTAATAATACCAAACGTTCAAAAATGCGCTAAACCGATGATGTTCTAATGCTTAGTGTCTAAAAAAATTAATCAGGGTTTAAACAATTTTTAAGCGGTTTAAATTTTATATATATATTATATATTACAAGATATAAGATATAGTTCATAATATGTCTTAGAACACAAACATCTATTGAAAAACTCAAAAATATAAAATTATGAATGAAAATTAGCTAAAATATGAGTTTTATACATAGAAATTTTATTAATCATATATTTGTGAAATTAAAATCTATAATTAAGTTATATGTAAAAATTAAAATTAATTAACTTATATTTTTGTAGGTCCGTCTAGATCCATCTTAACGCGTCTAGATCCATCTAAACTCGCTTAACAATATTGATACCTAATTGCAGTGCATAAAAAATAATATCAGTGGTCTGTAAACGTCTAGTGTCTAGGCACTACCTAGATGATCGATCGCTTTTTAGAGTACTGATAATACTAATTTATACAACTTTAACATGTGATAAATATATTTACTTGAAGTGGAAAAAAAAATATGTACTTGATAGTGTGGAGTTAACAGGCCCATTACAAATACACGGCTGAGATTTTGCTAAAGTAATGATCCAGTGGTTAAGAATCACTTTCATCCAATAAGATGTGAGAGAAACATTCTGAAAAATATGTACCCACGTGTAATAGACGGCTTCCGAGAATAAAAACTTGGAGACATTTTCTAATATTTATTTACTCATTTGATTTTTTCTTTAAGAACATCTCAGCTTCTTCTATCGTTCTCCGGAGGGTTTTGAAATTTGGAGGTTTGGTCCTTGGTAAGTTTCGAATTCATCTTCGTTGATCGAGGGCTCTTTCTTTTGTGGGTTCGTGTTTGATCAACCCGTCTGGAATTGGGTTGTTCGTTTCTTCCTGAAGATTCTGTCACCATATCGAGTTCTTGAAGATCGTTGGATTGATCTTTTGATCAATCGCAGTTATGCTTCTGGAGATATGATCTTCTTTATCTGTGGTTGTTATTACTGGTGTAATTAGAAGAATGTTACCTGTGAGAGAAGGACTTCAGAAACAGGTTAAGATTCTGATTGGATTAGGGAATTTAGGGCTTGGGGGTTGTAGGGGTTTCTACTCTAGATTCACTAACCCTAACGCATTTCTAGAGCCTACGAGCTCCGATTTGCTGTTGATTAACGAAAGGAAGAATCTTTCCGTCGTTGGTGCTGTTTCTCGGACTTTCTCGGTTCCTTCAGTTTCTGGTCCAGCCTTTCAGGTCTGTGGATACCATATTGATCTTTTGCTTTCAGACCCGAGTCTAACATCAGTAAAGGCTACGGGTATATCAATGGCCGCAGCGCCTTGTGGTTCCAAATCCTTGTTTGTGGATCCTCTGGTTTCAAAGCGCTACCTTACTGGTAATGGAAGCTCCCGTGGAAGAATTAGTATGAGACTCAAAGGAGGAGACTGGAGGGAAAATTCTACTGTCTATGGGTTTTTTGCTTATAAAGCTGCGAAGAAATGGATCTCCTTCAGTCCCCAAACTGGAGGACTGGGATTTAGAGGCTTCCATAACTCATTCTTTGATCGCTTTTCAGCTGGGAATGCGCCAGATGTCTCCTTTGATAACCCTTCCACCGAGGAACAGGGTAGTGATTCTTCGGACTCTGTAGCGGCTAAGCTATGTACTAAGCCCCTGAAACTTGTCTCGGGGTCTTGCTATCTACCGCATCCTGATAAAGAGGATACTGGAGGAGAGGATGCTCACTTTATCTGTGCAGAGGAGCAAGCATTAGGTGTGGCAGATGGTGTGGGAGGTTGGGCAGAGCTTGGTATCGATGCAGGTTACTACTCACGAGAGCTTATGTCTAATTCAGTGAATGCAATCCAGGATGAGCCCAAAGGATCGATTGATCCAGCCCGAGTATTAGAAAAAGCTCATACTAGCACAAAGTCAAAAGGGTCTTCAACGGCTTGCATAATAGCCCTAACAGACCAGGGACTTCACGCAATCAACCTAGGGGACAGTGGGTTCATGGTAGTTCGTGAAGGGCATACCATCTTCCGTTCCCCTGTCCAACAGCATGACTTCAACTTCACTTATCAGCTAGAGAGTGGAAACAATGGCGATTTGCCAAGCTCAGGTCAGGTTTTCACAGTTGCCGTTGCGCCTGGAGATGTCATAGTAGCTGGGACAGATGGCTTATTTGACAACCTGTACAACAACGAGATCACGGCCATAGTGGTTCAAGCGGTGAGAGCTGGCACAGATCCTCAAGTAACAGCGCAGAAGATTGCAGCATTGGCGCGGCAAAGAGCACAGGACAAAAACAGACAAACTCCATTCTCTACGGCAGCACAAGATGCTGGCTTCAGATACTATGGAGGTAAGCTTGATGACATTACAGTTGTTGTCTCTTATGTGGCTGCTTCAAAAGAAGAAGGAAAACATTGATGAACACTGAAGAAACACATAAAGATGCGTGATGTGTTTGAGTTTTGTTTTGTTTTTTTTTTACCTGAAAGGTTTATGTTTAGCAGAGACCTTTCTCGTTTTGTTTGTTAGTAGCTTGTGAGCAATTCTCCTCTGATTATATTTGATTTTTTTATATGTATGTATATGTAAAATAAAAGAGAAGGTGGGACTTAAGGTTGGTCCACACCCACAGACTCGCAATTTAAAATGCCCACAGGAAAATTGTGGTGGGTATTTCTCTGTCATGTTTCAATTTTTAACACTTTCTACTCTCAATAAGCTCGACTACACTGTTATATTAGTTCCACAAAATGAATATATTTACGTGGCTTAGCTTTTAACATATGGAGAAAGAAATATTTTGTTTTAATAATACATGGTATGAGTTAGCTAAATTAATCCTTATAATAAAGCAAATATGTAAGCAGTAAACTCGTAAGTTGTAGCACAGCAATCACATTTTAGTTATGGTAAACAAATCACAATTTTTCGTAATCATATTGCTGTATATCTAGTTGTTATCTTTATAATTAAATGTGTTAATTGTATACAATGTCCAAGAAAACGCTAAGGGCTAAATGGATTGTGACTTAACAGTGATAAAACAAAAAAGTTCAGTACTAAATAATTGTCCTAAGTGGGTTTGCAAGGAATTATACTCCATTAAAGGTATAAATACATGGGATGGGTACAATACCAAAGGTGTCTCTATGAACAATTACAAACATTTCAAATCAAGTTTCCCAACAGATCAAAATTTCAATTTATCCAATGGTCAATTATATAAGTGGGCAAGAGATGAAAGATATGAAAAGGGAACATAGAGACGAAGTACACGTGACAGATAACAGAAGTGAAAAGACATGGATTCTAGAGAAATATTTCAACAATAGTCAGAATCCATATACTTAGCCACTTTAAACTTTGCGAGATCGCTTGAGATGAGAAGCTTACGCCTTCACAAATCCATGAGGCCGAGACGTTGTCTTACACAGTTTACTCGTAGATTTTAGTCGCTGTGACTCAACCATTTATTTTTTATGTTCAGATCCCCACGTTATTCTTTATTTTATTACAAAAGAACACCATGTTTTGAAAGTCTGAGGTACGATCATATGGGGAGTTGAAGACAAATGTAAAATTCACCATGAAAATATTACTTAATATTAGTTCCTTAGACCAGGTCCAACGGAAGTTTTTGTGGGTTTCTTAGCACAAAGTCCTAAGCATTTTGGAATAAAAGAAAATGAAACAAATTGAATATCTCATAGATCGATCCTTATATAGGCTAAATAAGGATTTATTTATTATTATTTATTTAGTCTGAAAAATTTCATTTTCTGATCCGTTTTGGATCCGTTTTTTTTGTTTTTCAGTTTTTGGAACCGTTACATATTCATTTACGATTTTTGAAGTTTCGGATCCGTTTCAGATCTGTTTAAAATATCCCGATCCGAACCCAAAATACTCAAAAATATCCGTTTTGGATCCGTTTTTTTTTTGTATTTCGGTTTTTGGAAGTGTTACATATTCAGTTACGATTTTTGAAGTTTCGGGTCTATTTCAGATATGTTTAAAATATCCCGAAAATATCTGTTTCGATTCCGTTTAGGTTCCGTTTCAGGTCCGTTTTTTTTTGTTTTTCAGTTTTTGGAATTGTTACATATTCATTTACGATTTTTGAAGTTTTGGATCCGTTTCAGATCTG
>OVAN01012201.1:0-13856 GCA_900406275.1 Anastatica hierochuntica | reverse complement strand
TATCGTGTGGCCTTGTGAGAGTTGTCCGAAAGCCATTGATGCTAACTTTAGCATTCGAATGCTTTAGTTTCCTGCGGACGGATAGACTTCTTTGAAAGATGTCTAGACCATAATTGGCTTGCAGTCTAGACGACGATAAGTCTAGACGACGGCAAGTCTAGATGACGGCAAGTCTAGACGATGGTGAATCTAGATGACGATAAGTCTAGACGACGTTAAGTCTAGACGACGGTGAGTTTAGATGATGGTAAGGTTAGAAGACATTAAATCTAGACAACGGTAAGTCTAGTCGATGCTAAGTCTGGACGACGACAAGTCCAGACATTGGTCGTGTTTCTGAGTAAGTCCAATTAGAGATGCGATCTTGGACGTTGATTTTGAAATGGCTGTTTTTGACACCAACACGGTCCCATCGACGGAATATCGATCTAAGAACAATTGACTCTTTACTCAATCAAGTTACCAACACTTAATTACCTTTGTAAAGTCCTATCCCATTCTATTCTTATGCTTTAGGGATTGATTTTCCCTTACTTTTCTAGGATATCATTTTATTTTTTCTATTGATCTGTTTTTCTCTATGTTTTCCTTTTCTTTTCTAAATTAAGCACAAGTGGAGTAAGTCTCCATGAGACTATAGGGTTCGACATTTTAAGATATATGCCCCTTTGCTCATTTCATTGAACCTTAAAGCTATTTTATATGAAAGAAATAATATAAGGGATATTACTCACTAGGAATTTGTGTCAGGCCTAAAAGAGGAGTCTATACAGAGTATACGAAGCCCCATGATGAGAATCAAATTTGTTTTAAGGGTGGAACCAGCTTTGAAAAACTGAGTCTGTCCTGGTAGATCGATCCACTTATAGGTTTCCATTCAGTAAAACATGCAATTAATAACTACTATAGGAATAACACGAAAGTTAGCTTAAAACAAAAAAATTTCCAGCAACATAAGATCCTATTATCCAACATATTTTGACTCAAATAAAATATAAAAATGACTCAATAAAAAGGAAAAGTACATAAGAAATATGAAAACGTCATCAATAGTGGATAAATCTCCTCGGACTTACCTTGCACCGTCTCGGTGCAAAAGCAATCAACATTAGGGAATAACAAACTCAATAAAATAAAAATAAGAATAAAAATAAAAAATGAAAAGAAAATGACTAGAATAATAACACCTGATAAAGACTCAAAAGTCTGTAGAATATGAATCATTTGGGGTGTGGTTGCTCACAACTGCGTCCGGATCCTGTGTGGGAGTGTATCCTGCGTGGGCTGAAGAGTCACTTTGACCCGTGTGTGATGCCTTAGCTGTATCCTGTCTAAAGTCTGAAACTAAAGAGAAACTCTTTAAGTCTCCATCATTAGATGGCTTAGCTCTCTTTCTGCGAGTACTCCTAAAGACTCATGGTATTGTGTGTCTCAGAACATGCACAACCCTGCTCATCATCCTCTCTAGTCAAAATCTCCTACTCCTCTCTGTAGCTAGAGCACCTCGAAGATCCTCTGAAGACTCTGTCTCTGGTATAGAATCTGAAGCAACCATGCTCCTAGAGAGTGATCCTCCTACTCGTGCAGCAGCCTTGGCGATAAACGCCTTGGCTCTATGATAGTACCTCATGCCAAGGATGGGACACTATGGAGATCTCTAGAAAATCTGAGAAGGAAAAGGGTTGAAAAGAGTATGATCTTCTTGTCGAGATTGAAGTGATGAGCAAGGAAGAATGTAGCAAGCTGGCTCTGTGTCGTGAAGAGGCATGAATTGGTAGGAAAAGGTCTCAATACCATGAATCCATCTTGCAAGATAGCGAGATCTAGCAAGTGCATAGAGATCCAGCGATCCACTGCAATTCATAGGTGTCTCAGCACTCAAGTCTACTCCTCTAGAAGTGAGGATAGCAGTGATGATCTCTCCAAAATGAGACCTATAACTAGGTTCTCTACTCTCCTTCGCAGCCTCATGTTTCACATCTATCATCCTCCTAGCAATGAGAGCGCCATAGTTGGCTCTCTAAGGACTAGCAACAAAAGGAGAGATGAGGATGAAGAACTCATCTCTAAGTATTGAACTCTGCTCGGTCCTACTGAAGATCCACTGCCAAATGAGCCTATGCACATACCGAACCATTAGATGTCCAATCTTGGCCTCCTTCGAATGCCCGGGCGTAAGTGTCTCATGAGTAAATCGATCCCAAACGGTGTAGGCCGCATGATCAAGATAAATTTGGCTTCATCTAAACATTCCAACTTCAAAATCTCACACAACTCACCAATAGGAAAAGAGTAAGAGGTACCTCTAGCTGAGAAAGTGAGAACTCCATCTTGAGCCTTTGCTCATTTTTCCTAGACATATGAGAGCTCAATAGTGCTAAGAACTCCTTGGTAAGATCCTCATAGACCGAGAAACAAATCTCTACAAAATATCTCAACTTCAAAGCATCCAAGAACCAAGTGACATCTCTTTTCAATCCTAAAGCATCAAGTGGTGGCAAGTGAATCTTCAATGGAGCTTGAACCTTTATGGTTGCAAGGGCCACACCATAATCGAAATTTGGATCCAAACTTGGTCCAACAACTCTTCTTCTTAGTTCTGTAGGTGCCCAATCTGTGAGCTTAAGTCCTTTAGCTCTTTATTTTTTTGCTTCTTTGGTGGTGGAGACTTTGACACATCATTTATATTTTGAGAAATCGGAACAAAAAGCATCTCCTCTCCTTGTGTGTCTTCTCTGTTCTCATCTGATTCATCACTCAAAGTAGCTTCACTCTCACTGGCTATACCCTTTCTATGCTTCTTTGTTACCCTCTTTGAATCCTTCTTAGTAGATATTTTCAACTTCTTGGATTTTCTGGGTTTAGAAGGATTGCTTGGCTCTTTAATATTCAAAGGTCATTTCTTTAGAATAGCTAATCTTGTTGATTTCCTCACATTCTCCTCATTATCCATTGTTGAATATCCTAAAAAATCAAAACTCAAAGAGAAAATGAGTCTCTTGAAAACTGCAAAGAGAATCCATATATGTTCTTAAGCAATTTGTAATAGCAAAGAAATATCTAAATGATATGAAACAAATCAAAAACATCAAACAAGTAAGAACTCAAATTTCTCAAAAACTCAAAATAATTTTCAGATTCAACATACTAAGCCAAAAATCATCACCAAAAATTTAAATTTTTTGGTCAAGTGATGCAAAATAACTAGCATATCCTAGTTATACATAAAGAAATGGTTTTAGAATAAGCAAATTATTAAATTTAGACGCTAAATTTCGGGTTTTTTATACTCCCAAAATTCAACATTTTGAAATTTCAAAATCTAGTGAAAACAAGCTATTTAACATGTTCTAAGTGTAATCCATAAACCCAACAAACTTTCCTAAAGGAAATCTCTAAGAATCAAGCTAATAAAAGCCTAAATATAAGTAATTTATAAATCTTAAAACTTGTAACCTTAAGAGAAAGAGAGTTTAAGAACATACCTTGATGCTTGAGAGATGGAAGGAATGAGATTCTTCAATGAAAATCAATTTAACTTTAGTAGAAGAACAAAAGATTTAAGGTTTTGAGATTTTGTTCTTTAGGGTTCGAAGACTTGTTAAAGAGAAAGAGATAAAGTTTTAAGAGTTTTAGATCCAAAACTACTAAAGTGAAAACCAAAACCTTATTTTTCCCTTCTATTTTTTGAAATTGGTTTAGTATTTTAGGGAAAATGGGTTTATTTTTGTAAAATTGGGGTTTTGGACATACAAATTTAAAAATTGAACCACTTACCTCTTGGACCGGTTGAAGACCACGTTTTGGCACATCCAGCCCGTGGAAACCTCGCCAACCAGTCGTGAGTCGCGGACGAGCCATGTGTGACCGACCGCGTGTAAATCCTTGACAAAGACCTGTCGTGGGAAACACGCCGACCGGTCGTGGAGTTCCAACAGAGGCACTGTAATGACCCCCAATAAGAATTAAGAAATGAGCAAGATCTGATTAGTGGCCGGAAAAGGATAAAAGCTGAGGAGATTAACTAAAGATGGTTTTAGTGAACAATTTACGTATTGACGTTTGAAAAAGGTACAAGTAAAGCCTCATAACGATTTTAGCATGAGATAATGTTGTGAAATTGCATGGTCAAGATGAGTGTTATCCCTAAGCTCCGGGAAAGTCTGCAGTCGGAACGGAAGTGACAGGAAATGAGAAAAAAATTCTAAAGGGCTTAAGATAGTAGCCATGGTCAAGAGACACGGTTAAGATTTGTCGGAGAGACTTCTACTTAAGAACGATTGAAATGCTTGTAGAGTGAGAAACTGCAAAGGATGCATACCGAATGAGCAGTATGGTGTGAAGCGGTAAGCTGAGTGCTAGTTGAGCTGCTTGAGAAGGAGCTTAAAATTTAAAGTTCGAATTTCAAGAAAGTAAAGGCACTGAAAGATACTACGAGAAATTTAATGGATTAGAAATGATGACGGTTCGGCATAAAACGTCCTAGATGATCGAGAAAAATTTGTTGTGAAATTATTCTTGAGTCGTTACAGGTGAGATGAGCTCGAGAATAATTTCTGAGACTTCTCCCCGAAAAATTTCAGTTCCAGTCGAAGAAATAATTTTCCTTACTGTTTGGCATGTAATCAGCACGTTCGAAACCAAACAGTGTCGTTCGGCACGTCCAGATGTGTTCGGTATGGAAGCAGCCGCGTCCAGATGGGCGACCAGACTGTTTGTCTGCGTGCCTGCTTCACCTGCCAGGACAATCTGCTTCACTGGAAGCAGCTAGCTGATAGCATCCGAACACGCCCCCGAACGGTGAGTCGCCGCCACCAATCTTCCTCCCATTGGACATTTTGGGCAGCCACCTCCTTACCCAATCTTATCTTCCACGACCTCCCACCCTATATAAACCCCCTTAGGACTATAGTTTCGTCCATACAAATTTTCTTCACAAGAAAACACTTTCCGAACATGGTTTTATCCATTGTGAGTCCGACACTCGGGTAGAGTGTCGTGAGAGTCATTGGTATCCACCTAGAGGCCATAGCTTGTCGAGGACGTACCAAAGTTAGTTCGGCATGTTATGTTGAGCACGGTGATAGGACTAGCTACCCTCGACCGATGCGGGTAGGCTACATGACGATGCGACAAGTGTGTGTGATCCAGACCATCGACTTTTTAGACTTTGTGTCTAGAGTCAATGGACGCAAGAAGGGATGTGTGATGGATTGTGGATTGTGGATTGTTGTGTATGAATTGTGGTTGATGGTAGGTGGAATAACCAATGGCGAGGGTAAGCCTCGATGATCCAATGGGATCAACTACTCTCAAGGGAGTGGATGTGTGTTGCATTTCATGATATATTTGAGTGCTATGCTTGGGTTACTTGATCGTTTATTTTCGCGATGTATGAATAGTGATTGATTGTTTAATGACTACTGCGTATTGGGGGGGGGGGGAAAGACTAATTATTAGGGAACCCGACTCACTGAGAAAATTAGTTGCTCATTAGACTCTTTGTTTTGCAGGTAAGTCTTAGTGGATATCTGTTGGGTTAAGGAGCAGTGTTGCTGGCGTAGCATTTATGTCTTTTGTAAATGAGTATGTATTCTAATAAGTAACGGTTTAGAAATGGTTGACCGTATATATGTTTATGTATTTGAACCTAAGTATTATATGAATAAAGTATGTTTGTCAAATACTTGGGTTCCATATGGTACTAGTCCTCATCCGGGACGAACCAACTAGCGGTTCTGAAAGCGGGTTTTAAAGCCTTAATTTGGGTCCGTTAGGATACATGTTCACAAATGTTTGAGATTCCAGATTTGTTCTAGGAACCTCGAGCCGAGTGTTTGGGAGTATTGTTGCAGCATCTTCAGTCGGGACATTTTGTTAAGGTTAATTGGTTTGTCGTGCATGTTCTTATTTGATTGTTACACGGCAGATTAGTTGACTTTGACCTAATCCTAATCGGGGGTGTTACAACGAAGGTGGTTTCAGAGCATGGTTCTGCATGTTCACATGGGACTCTGTTTTGAAATGTTTTATCGAGTCAAAGGTGTCACAAAAGGCAGTTTAGGAAGCCAACTTGATTCTTTTATTAGGTAAGATGGGATTAGGACTTACCCTTGGTAATAGTGCAAATTGTCTTCAAGACAATTTGATGGTAATGAGATAGCTGGGACTCTAAAAGACGATGAAGAACATGATTTTAGAGAGTGTATAATTGGACCTTGACATGGAGACGTCCCACATAAATGGGGTTGCATATGAACGTGAAGCTGCCAGACAACCCCCTATGAATGTAATAATGGTTGATGACACAAGAGATGATAGTTTGGAGATCCAAAGATAAGTGTCATCAAGGCAGGTTATGCCTGAGCAAGAGCAAAATCATTTGGGAATTTACGAGCTATATGATAGAAACCGTGAAGATATTCAAGGAATTGTAAGGAGTATAGATCCACTAACTACTTTGGTTCACGATCTACTTGACCGAATCAATCAACGGTCTAAAGTGATGGCAGATGGACTTGTCCAGCTATCAACATCACCTTCCGACTATCTTCAGATGGATTTGGAGGAAACTTTATAACCTGATGTTCGAAGGTATCCAATGGGAAGATTACAAAAAGAAATATGAGCGGAAGTATTTCCCAGCGGAGGCACGAGATCGATTAGAGACTCAATTTCTGGAGGTAACTCAAGGGAAACGGAACGTTCGAGAATATGAGACCGAATTCACTCGACCTAGGAGGTACGCTTCTTATGGACCATGAAAGGGAGGTGTTATAATTTGAAGGTTTTAAAGGGGAGTACGACCAAATCTATGGAGCCGACTACAAGTGATTAAGTTTGATAATTCCTCTGCACTGGTGGAGCGAGCTGTGAATGTTGAAAAGGCAATAGTTGCAGAACAATTAATAGTGGAATCAATGATACAACCTAAAGAGCAGTTTGCAAGAGATGTGAGAAACTTTTGAAGGGTAGTTGAATAAAGGACGAGGTCGAAAAGAGAATTTAAGGTGAATGAGCAAGTGCGTCCTAGAATGGTCTGCTTAGTTGCTATAATTGTGGTTAACCCAGGAATTTAGCCAAAGAATTTCCAAGAAACTAGTACAAGGAAGGCGCCTCTAGTTGCATTAATTGTTTCTCGTGCGGAAAGATGGGTCACTATGCAAAGTCTTGCCCTTGGCATAAATCTACTAAGAAAGTTACTATTTCGAAGCGAGTGAAAGGACCAATTACCAAGCGTAGGACAATTAGTAAATAAGTTAGTACTTTAGTTAGAATAGCTTGAACCTTCATAGCCTCACAAGGGCCTAGATCCAGGTAAGTTGGGTTTTAACTCATTGGATGTTGATTGAAATGCATGCCTTGAGTGTTGATTGATTGATTGCATAATAGTATTACACGATAGAATTTCATGATATAATAATATGGTAGAAGTAAATGTTGCATACGTGATGAGAATCACCTATGTTTCGTTCGGCACCTTCGAAGGTGTCGTTAGTTGTCTTGGTATGGTTAGACTAGTTGAGTCCTAGAAAGAATTTATGAAAATAAAAGCTTAAGTGTGAGCCGTTAGACAACCTTACCCTAAACCTTCATTCTAATCCGGTGATGATGGTTGATAATGAAAGTATGATGTTGGAGTGTAACGAGGGTGAAACTCGGTATTAAGTATGAAGAAACAATGAGGATGTTTGTGAGTGGAATATTGAGGCATTAGATAAGAAGACATGAGAAATGGATTCAAGTAAAAGGAAGTTTATGGAGATCAACACAAGACGAAAAATGCTTGCTATCGAAGACATGAACGAAGAACAAATGTTTAGAGTACAATGGTGGATGTAATGTCAATTGGTGATCATGACATTACAGATACGATGGAGTAGTTTTGGGAAAATTGATGAAGAAATGGAAAGACGAAGGCGTGTTGAAATTAGAACTGCCATATGTGATGAACTACATATGAGGTAAAAGCTAAAATAAAAGGAAAGAAGATGGGATTCCGACCATGGAGAGGATGATATAGTAAGTTTAAGGAGGATTTAAAGAATCATGAACTTATAAGTTATGGTTCAAGAAGAGAAGTAGATATCAAGACATGACATAACTCCGACCATGGGAAATAAGAAGCGAGTGACGAAGAAGACTGAAATAGTGGAAGTGAGAAAGATTTTTAGAAGAGTGGAATATATTGTGGATAGGATACCATGGTATAATAGATGGAAGTCGAGGATGACAACTCGAGTGCTACTACGAAAGAAGAAGGTATCCAAAGGAATAAGACAAGGGATCGATTAGATGGTGTAAGACACTTCATTTTTCAAGTTTGGATTTTGAAGGTGTTGGTCTAGAACGAGTCATTAGAAAATTTAAAAGATTAAAAATGCTATTGAATCAGTCTAAATTAAAACACAAGGAGGTGTAAGAGGACATGATAAGAAGAAGTTGAAGATATAAGCAAAGCAAGAGGCGAATACTCACAGACATTATAATGGATAAGAAGGCTTGTTGGAGAATGTTGAAAAATATTGAAGTGTTAATGGATAAAGTCGAATCAGCAATATCGAAATAGTCTATGGATAGGAGACCATAGGGAAAAGTTTACAAAAAATGAATGTTGTGAGGAATGTACGGGAAAAAAGATGGGGATAACACGGAGTATAAGGATGAAGATGCTAAATGTTAGGACGAGAGGAAAGAGTAGGAATGAGAAGAATCATTAAAAATGTTGAAGAGTGGAGGAAAAGGCAGTATGAGGGCGAGAAACAACAATGAATCCAGAGGGGTAGTTGTAACATCTTTCGTTGGGTGAAAGGTTAAATTTCCTTGATTTGTCTTGCATGTTCTTGTTTGATTGTTGCACGACCGATTAAAGTAACTTTGACCTGATCCAAGCAAGAGGTGTTAGAATGAAAAGGTAACTAGGAAAAGGTGATTAGATGGAGAAATATGTTAAACGGAAAAGACGGAAGTATGATGGAGCAATGAATTTGAAGTAGTTGTAGCATCTTCAGCCTGGTGAAAGGTTAGAATTTCTCGATTCACCGTGCATGTTCTTGTTTGATTTTTGTACGGTGGATTGAGGGAACTTGACCTGATCCGAGCTGATGGTGACACAACGAAGCGGTTAAGTGATAGGAAGAAGAAAGATAATCGAGTGGAGATGCTATCGGCGAAAGTTTAAGATTAAAAAAAATCGTATGGGTTGAGTGCGAAGTAAATTAGGCTTTGAAGTTTGAATGAAGTGCTAGGATTAAGTGGTAGTAAGGATGAAAGTGCTATAAAAGCGGAACAAAGAAGGAGAAAGGACGAAAAAATGAAATGATATGGGAGAAATGGAATGACCATGGTCGAGGAAAGGGGGAATGGAAGTTGATATGATTAGTCAGGATGACGAAAGGTATTCTTCAAGAATTTGAGGACGAATTTTATTGAGGAAGGAGAATTTAATGACCCTCAATAAGAATTAAAAAACGAGCGAGATCTGATTAGTGGCCAGAAAAGGATAATAGCAGAGGAGATTAACTAAAGACGATTTTAGTGAACAATTTACGTATTGACGTTTGAGAAAGGTACAAGTAAAGCCTCAGAACGATATTAGCATGAGAGAATGTTCTGGAATTGCATGGTCGAGATGAATGTTATCCCTAAGCTTCGGGAAAGTCTGCAGTCGGAACGAAAGTGACGGGAAATGAGAAATCAAGTCTAAAGGGCTTAAGATAGTAGCCATGGTTGGGAAACGGTTAATATTGTTCGGAGAGACTTCTACTTAAGACCAATTGAAATTCGTGCGGAGTGAAAAACCGCAAACGATGCATACCGAATGAGCAATATGATGTGAAGCGGTAAGCTAAGTGCTAGTTGAGCTGCTTGAGAAAGAGCTTAAAATTTAAAATTGGAATTTAAAGAAAGTAGAGGCACAGGAAGATACTACAAGAAATTTAATGGATTAGAAATGATGACGGTTCGACATAAAATGTCCTAGATGATCGAGAAAAATTTGTTGTGAAATTCTTCTTGAGTCGTTAGAGGTGAAATGACCTCAAGAATAATTTCTGAGAATTTTCCCTGGAAAAAATTCAGTTCCAGTCGAAGAAATAATTTTCCTGACTGTTTGGCATGTAATCAGCATGTTCGGAACCAAACAGCATTGTTCGACACGTCCGGATGTGTTCGGTCCAGAAGCAGCCGCGTTCAGATGGGTGACCAGACTGTTTGTCTGCGTGCCTGCTACACCTGCCATGGCAGTCTGCTCAATGAAAGCAGCTGGGTGGCAGCATCCGAACGCGCCACCCGTAAGGTGAGTCGCCGCCACCAATCTTCCTCCCATTGGACATTTTGCGCGGCCACCTCCTTACCCAAGCTTATCTCCCACAACCTCCCACCCTATATAAATCCCCTTAGGACTATAGTTTCGTCCATACCGATTTTCTTCACAAGAAAACACTTTCCGAACGTGGTTTTATCCAACCGACCGTAGAAAAATTCCACCTGAATGCAGACAGCGAGCCGAGCGTAGGCAGCATGACCCGACCGTAGCAAAATTCAGCTGACAGTAGAATTTTCCTTTCTGAACAGTCCGATCCTAAGGTAAAAATTTGCAGATTTAGTTTTTCATGCTCGTTTGGCAAACAAAGTGGGGAAATAGGTTCGTATCCCGCTTCAGACTAATGGAACATCGGGGACTCTCTTTCCCTTGATCTAAGTGACAGGTTTAGAGGTATGAAACTCTGCCGAATTTTCTGTAGGAGCCGAACCTACCTGGAACCAATCCGACCGTCTAATCCAAAATCTAAGGTGAGTTTCGGTTATAAAATGGATAGTTAGGTGCGGTTAGCGCCTGCAAAACAAGGTTATTGTCTGTTGTATTATGAACCGTAGGATCATGAAATGGATAAGTAAATAGACGAACGTAAGTAAATGGTTGAAGTTGATGATTGTGTGATATTGATGATTGGTAATTGTGTGATGCATGATGAGTGACGACATGATTATTTCGTGATATATATGGCTGTGAGACATACTGGGTTATATCGTTCGGGCCTCGGCTCGAGAGGTATAACATATTGTGTTATGTGTTGAATATGATGTGATGTTATGCATGATAATGGCGTTGTAGCGTTTGGACCTCGGTTTGAACAATATAACTTGTTTATCCCGGGTTTGCTTGGTGAGGAATCCGAATTTGATTGTGACGGGTTTGCTTGGTAAGGAACCCGGAGTGTGAGTCTGGCACTCGGGTAGAGTGTCGTGAGAGTCATAGGTAACCACCTAGAGGACATAGCTTGTCGGGGCCGTACGAAAATTAGTTCGGCATGTTATGTTGAGCACAGTGATAGGGCTAGCTACCCTCGACCGGTTCGGGCAGGCTGCATGATGATGCGACAAGTGTGTGATCCAGACCATCGACTTTTTAGACTTTGTGTCTATAGTCAATGGGCGCCAGAAGGGATGTGTGATGGATCGTGGATTGTGGATTGTGGATTGTTAAGTATGGATTGTGGTTGATGTTGGGTGAAATAACCATTGGCGAGGGGCAAGCCTCGATGATCCAACGGGATCAACCACTTTCAAGGGAGTGGATGTGTGTTGCATTGCATGATATTTATTTGAGTGTTATGCTTGGGTTACTTGATGGTTTATTTTCGTGATGCATGAATAGTGATTGATTGATTGTTTAATGACTACTGCGTATTGGGGGGAAAGAATAATTGTTAGGGAACCCGACTCACTGAGCAAATTAGTTGCTCATTAGACTCTTTGTTTTGCAGGTAAGCCTTACTAGATAACTGTTGGGTTAAGGAGCAATGCTGCTGGCGTAGCGTTTATGCCTTTTGTAAATGAGTATGTATTTTAATAGGTAACAGTTTAGAAATGGTCGATCGTATATATGTTTTATGTATTTGAACCTAAGTATTATATGAGTAAAGTATGTTTGCCAAATACTTGAGTTCCATATGGTACAAGTCCTCGTCCGGGACGAACAAACTAGCGGTTCTGAAAGCGAGTTGCAAAGCCTTAATTTGGGTCCGTCAGGATACATGTTCTCAAAAGTTTGATCTTGGGATTACAGATTTGTTCTGGGAACCTCGAGTTGAGTGTTTGGGAGCATAGTTGCAGGATATTGGGTCAGGACATTTTGTTAAGGTTAATTGGTTTGCCGTGCATGTTCTTGTTTGGTTGTTGCACGAAAAATTAGGTGATTTTGGCCTAATCNAAGGTGGTATCAGAGCATGGTTATGCATGTTCACATGGGACTCTGCTTTCAAATGTTTATCGAGTCAAAGATGTCGCAAAAGGCAGTTTAGGAACATGATTTTAGAGAGTGTATAATGGGACCTTGACATGGAGACCTCCCACATATATGGAGTTGCATATGAACGTGAAGCTGTCAGACAACCCCCTATGAATGTAATAATGGATGATGAGACAAGAGATGATAGTTTGGAGATCAAAAGATAAGTGTCTTCAAGGCATGTTATGCCTAAGCAAGAGAAAAATTATTTGGGAATTTACGAGCTATATGATAGAAACTGTGAAGATATAAAAGGAATTGTGAGGAGTATAGATATGTTAACTACTTTGGTTTACGGTCTACTTGACTGAATCAATCAACGGTCTGAAGTGATGGCAGATGGACTTGTCCAGCTATCAACATCACCTTCCGACTATCTTCAGATGGATTTGGAGGAAACTTTTGTTACAACCCGATGTTCGGAGGTATCCAATGGGAAGATTACAAAAAGGAACTTGAGCAGAAGTATTTCCCAGAGGAGGCACGGGATCGATTAGAGATTCAATTTATGGAGCTAACTAAAGGGAAATGGAACGTTCGAGAATATGAGACCGATCGGTCGTTTTGAATTTCGGACGGTCGATTAGTGTTCCACGACATTCTTTTTGGTACCAAAATGTTTATAAACATTTTTGACGGATGATTTTCCCGAAAGGATTGATATACGACCATTTAGACGTTCTTAAGTTCTTGAAACATCTTTTTGGCCGGATTAAGAACTTGTTTAGATAGCTGGTCATTGTTGCTCGAATCTTTAAGGTTACATGATGAATTTTTAGTTTGCCAACATGATTCTTATATGAAATTGTCACTTTTGGCTTAGCCAAGCTCATTGGCTAGCTGGCAAAGACATAATGTTAGCCAAAAATTAAAATTTGAAAAATCAAAACTCTAATCAGGTTGTTTTGTTTATAATGATCACTTTGCTGAGGCATATTCGATGGTTTTAGTTGATTTGCTAGGCGTGTAACACCCCCGATCAGGATTAGGTCAAAGTCAATCAGTCTGTCGTGCAACAATCAAACAAAAACATGCACGACAAACCAGTTAACCTTAACCAAAGGTCCCGACCGGAGATGCTACAACTATGTTCCCAAACACTCGAGCCGAGGTCTCCAGAACAAATCCGGAATCCCAAGATCAAATATTTGAGAACATGTATCCTAACGGACCCAAATTGAGGCTTTGCAAACAGCTTTCAGATCCGCTAGTTGGTTTGTCCCGGACGAGGACTAGTACCATATGGAACCCAAGTACTTGGCAAACATACTTTATTCATATAGTACTTAGGTACAAATACATAAAACATATATACGGCCGACCATTTGTAAACCGTACTTATTCAAATACATACTCATTTGCAAAAGGCACAAACTCTACGCCAGCAGCACAACTCCTTAACCCAACNAACTCTACGCCAGCAGCACAACTCCTTAACCCAACCGATATCCACTAAGGTTACCTACAAAACGAAGAGTCTAGTGAGCAACTATTTTGCTCAGTGAGTTGGGTATCCTAAGATTAGTCATTCCCCCCAATACACAATAATCAAACAATCAATCAA
>OVAN01012199.1:0-13962 GCA_900406275.1 Anastatica hierochuntica | reverse complement strand
TCTTCGTTTACGTTTTTCGTTTTACTTTAGATTCGTTCTCGTATTCAGTCTGTATTCGTTCAAGTTAACCTGTTTTACGAATCTTGTTACTTTGTCACANAGTTAACCTGTTTTACGAATCTTGTTACTTTGTCACAGTTTAATTCATATCGCTTCGCAATATGTTTCGTATTAATCCACTTTCGTTATCAACTTGTTTCGTTTCGTAATTTGTTAACATTTTAGTTTCCTATTTCATATTTACTAACTCTTTAACTCACTGCTTGTTCTGTTGATCTTTGGCTACAGAGAGTCCGTGAACCACATAAAATTGACAGTGAGAATTTCGGTTCCCACACTCATCCTCATCAAAATCTCTGGCGGCATAGACACGGGGCACTACTCCTTACTACCTTGGAGCAACTCTTTCTTGATTTGACATATTTTCTAGCTGCCTTGGCAGCAGTGATGGCAACTGCTGAATAGCTTCCGAGCAATCCCTCACAAGATGTCCTTTAGCACCACACCTGAAACATCTTGGTGGCCCTCTAGCATGCCTATTGAACTTTTCTGAGCATCTAGCGGTGAGGTGTTTGGCCCTGTTGTAGTTGAAACATCTCTTGCACTCTCTGGTTTGAATCAGCTGACATACTATGCACCAGTTCCCTGATTATTAGCTTGTCCAAAAGCATGTCCAAAGTCCCTCTTTATGCCCTCTAGAGCACTGTTAGTTCGCTCGGGATTGGCTTTCTCCCTTTCTTCCTTCAGACCATTCTCCTGATTTGCAGCCTTCTCCACCAGTTCATCCAAATAGATGCAGTCCCTCATCTTGCAGCGGTTCTTGAACTCAATGTTCAGACCATTCATGAACCTCCAGATGAGATACGCCTCCTCTAGATCCCGTCCAACAAATCGGTGCAGCTAGTTGAACTCTTCCTCGTACTCCCGAACAGATATATTCCCTTAGCGAAGTTCCAGGAACTTATTCTCCACACCATCCATGGCTTCACGAGGGAAGTACTTCCTTGTAAACTGTGTCTAGAAGTCTGCCCAAGTCAACTCATACTGTCTGCGGGCCTTCTTCACCTTTGTGTCCCACCAGACCAGGGCCTTATCTATCACATATTGAACAGTTAAATCCTTGCAGAACTTTTTTGGACATCTCAAGTGATCAAAGTTGTGCTCCAGCTTCCTCTTCGAGTTATCAACAATGAGCGAGTCAGCTTTACCCACAAACATCTTAGTACCCATGTCTCTTATCTACCTGATCATATCGCAATAGGAGGGCCCATCCTAGTAGCGATTTAGCAGTGGTGGCAGATGGTACACAAATGCCATGACCGGCGCTGGTGGTGGAAGATTCGCAGTCATGTGGGAGTGTGCTCGGTGAATTATTGACCCAACGGTCCTCATTGATGGAATTGCAGTGTTGTGCATTTTGGCCAAAGTAGGTATGCTCTCTCACACACTCTCTTGGAATCCACAGGGTCATTCTCAGTATTGACATTGACATTGATCGCCACTTCCCCAGCAGTGATGACATTAGCAGCATTACCATCTGCAGCAGAAGCAGCCTCAGGTTGAGCTTCCGGTTGAGCCCGAACAATAATGCAGCATTGGTTAGCATTGTTCCTTATTGGTGCCATCTGAAAGAAAGAGCAGTTGATTAGGCACACTCGAAACTGGAAGAAAACAAGAGAAGAAAGAAGGTACAACGATTTCCGGCTTACGCCGGCTGGTATGGTGCTCCTTTTTTCTTTTTCTAAAATTCGCTCTTCCCAAAAAGTTTTTTTATTGACGAAAACCGATTTAGAAATCACTGGAAACCAAAATTGAAGACCGAATCATAAACCGATTTACAATTCTCAACCAAAACCGATTAAAATATGATTCTACTCTACTGCCTCCCGGGTTAGAACCGGTTTGGCAAGAATCTAGGGCTCTGATACCACTTGTAACGTCCGTCTCTTTCGAACTAGGGTCATGGCCCGTTATTCATAATATCGTAATAAACCAACTTGATTTACCGAGAAATACTGAATCATAGTCAATCAAATCTTAACCTTTCTGATTTCCAAATCATTCATTAAACCAAAAATTCAACTAAATCAAATCCATAAATCAAATAAAACCAAGTTCTAAATTTAATTAAAATGAAAAACACGGTTCCCGAAAGCCGGACATCATTCCATTCCGCTCCGGTCATCTAATCGTTTTGCTCACCTGAAAGGAAAAAAGGGAAAAAGGGAGGGATGAGAGGGTGAGTGACAGAGGAATCACTCAATGATGGGTTGGATTACGAAACGCGCAACACCGATGAAAAGACTTAACAATTACTATGATACAATAGAATTTAACACCAAACAAGGCACCTAGCGCACCACAGTTTTCGCATAATGGCATTATCAAATGCCCTAGATCATGCCCCGAGGTCTACAATTTCCGGCCTAGCCTGAGGTAATTTCCGCTTACCAAGATTAACGACGAGAACGCTAGAGATTGACAATGGAATCACAGGGACAGAAGCTCGGGATTTCGATCCAAGAAGATCGTTGCAGCGAGAGACGTTGAAATCAGCGGAGCAGCTTCGGCATGAGGTGACGACGACGATCGGAAACGGAGCAACAACGATGCAAGCGATGGAGCTCGGAGGTTCTTGGGCTCCACAGCAAAAGACGGCGCGACAGAGAGAGCTCGGTTCTCGGGATCTGTGATCTCTCGATCCGAGAGAGAGAGAGAGAGAGAGAGAGAGAGAGAGAGGACACTCGCAAAGGAGAAGAAGAATGGCAGCACAGCTCGGGCTCGACGATCGAGGCAGGCCACAACACATGAAGAGTCAACGGCGGCGGTGAATTGCGGGAGAGAGAGGGCGGCGGTGGCAGTTTGCGAGGGAAAGAGAGAGACGACGAAGGTTGAGGGTTTTTGTGGGATCTCGGGTTCATTCAGGATTTTGAGAGAGTTTCAAGATGAGTTTCGGGATGAGTTTCTTGAGGTGATGATGACAGCGTTTTATAGGAGACGACGGAAAATCCTAGGTCATCTCTTATCGGGCCTGATGGATCGTCCATCAATTCCTTTTCTTTTTCTTGCCGTACCGAGATAGATTCATTACAAATTTATTAAATTTTGTAAAGAGTTTTGTTAAATTGGTAAGAATTTTTTATATTAAAGAAGTCAATCGAAGTTTTCTAGTTATAAGGTTTTTACGAATCCAAAGTGTATATCAATTATTTTTTGTTGTTAGAAAACTAAACTTTATTAAAAAAAAACCTTCAAAGCGAAGTAGTAGCCAACAGAGCACCTCGTACTAAAGAGTTAGTCCAAAAATTATTTGAACGAGAAATATAGCAATAAGAAATCAATGGAGAAGAGAACACAAGACTATGAATATCCTAGAAGATCTCGAAAAGATTGTTATGAGATTCTCCTCGTAGAAGGAGTTGAATCAAAATTTGAGAGTTGAAGAGTACTTGAATGTCCAAGAAACCTCGGGAGGAAACTTTTTGAAGAGCTTTTAGCACAACATAAGCTTTAGCTTCAAGAGCCAATAAAAGTTGAAAATCAAACTCCAATTAAAATTGTGTTTAATGAATTAATTTGTTGAGAATCAGATTCCAATAAAATTAAATTAGAATTATAAAATCGTTGAAAACCAAAAATTTTAAATGAAAATGGATTTTAAATAAACATTTAAAATCATAAAATTAATAAGAGTAAATTTTATTAAAAATATTGTAATTCATAAATCAATAACAACGTAATCTAAAAGTTTCAATAATCTTCATAAATCCATATATTAATAAACCTTCTAAGATATCCCCTATATATTATTTGAGAAATAGTTAAGTGAATTGTGTTTACTTGTCAACTTTTTAGACATTACACATTAAATTGTTATAATTCTATTGGTTTAGCAATTTTCTATATTTTCCTTCCAAAAAATATTAAACTATTAACTTCACCACCTTTAAATTGTTACACATTTAAAAAAGTTTTAGAATATTCATAAGATATACTAGTATTTTCTTTTATCAATACCTAAAAACATAATACTCAAATAATTTAAAAAAATTAACTCAATAACGAAGATATATTATCGACACCTAACAATCAATATCCAAATGATATATTTTTCAATACTTTTCGAACTAAGTAAGAAAACAATATTTTACCATAAATTTTATGAATTCTATAAATGAAAAAATATTTTAACATATGGATAGTTATTTGAAACAATCAAAAATACTAATTAATATTATTTTATGAGTAGATTTCAAAGAGTCAATTATGAGAATTGAAAACTTTCTGACTTCATCAATGTCTACCAAAATTAAAGCAAAAGACGAAAAAGATAGTGAAAAAATTTACTATCATAACTCGATAAATTTGACAATACTCAAAAAGTAATTTATATATATATATATTTAAAATTTTTAAACATGTAAGATTTGTTACATCATCGAAATATATATTTTATAATTTTTTCCGCACAGTGTGCAGATGATCACCTATCTATTAACTTAGTCCACATGAAGAATTTCTTTCTCAAAATTTAAAAGGAAAATTATAAAGAATAAACAAAAAAACATTATTTCAATAACTAACCAAAATCTCCCTTTCTCTCAAAATTTCTCTTCCTATCTCTTTCTAATCTCTCACCTACAAATTTAAAACCTCTCTTTTTGACATATTTTGTTTTGTTTATATTTGAACCCATCAAAAATGGCGAATAAAAAACATACAAAACTCTTTAAAATCAGAATGAAATCGGAGGTCTGTCTTTTCAATTTATTTTTTCCTTTCAAGTTCTGTCATTCTCAATAAATAAAAAAAGCTTTAAAAAGAAATAAAAATATTAATAATAATAATGAAATAATTAGTATTAAAAATTTATCGGTTATCCTGGTTACTACAAAGATTAACGCACCAAGAAGAAATCTGAGAGAGTGGATGCTTTCTTCGGACGCGCTCTCTCTCTCTCTCTCTCTAGTTCATATTCTCTCTCTACTTCCTTCCTCTTCGTCTTCGTTATCTCTTCTTCTGTCACTACTCATAGAGTTCATTGAAAGTGGAAGCTACAAGTCTCTCTCTCTTTTTTCTACTTGTATCTGTTCACTTGTAAGCAGCGAATTTAGGGATCTGACTCTTCCTGTGTTTTGGATTCTCGATTGCTCTGAGTCTGAGCTTTCGATCGGTTCTATTTCAAGCTGCTAAATCTGGTAATTTGTTAGGGATGAGGTCTCGATCAATTTCCCCCATGAAGTTTTCAACTTGCTTCATGTCTTTGTCACTGTCAATCCTTCGATTTTGGTGTAGATTTGAGCAATTGGGAGTTAATGGCTTCCCTTTCTTAGCTTTATGGTTTGCTCTTTCTGGGTTTCGTTTTCTTGTCTGTGTAGATCTGTTGAAATTTTTAAGTTTACTGTTGAAAATGGATCTCGAGTAGCT
Source organism: Anastatica hierochuntica (assembly GCA_900406275.1). NCBI lineage: Eukaryota > Viridiplantae > Streptophyta > Magnoliopsida > Brassicales > Brassicaceae > Anastatica > Anastatica hierochuntica. The sequence goes on along the minus strand of OVAN01012199.1, from coordinate 8,535 downwards.
AAGGTAGAAGATGATCACATTCATTTTTTTGGAACTAGTACAATATCGCTTAACTAATCTCGAGATTCTCTTCGATATCATCGCTATTTTTTTCTTCTAGGGTGTTCCACCATTTTGTGAGTTTGCAGGAAAAAAATTGGGTTTTGTGGTTTTGTTTTTTGGTATCCTCAGAATGTTCTTCGTGGAAGCTGGAGTTGAAACCTTAACACTGGTGTTTTGATTTTGTTATCAGATCCTTTCAGCTGCTTCGCTTCTCTGGATTGGGTCAACTAATACCAATGGGATAAGAAGAAAAAAGAAATGACGTTTCAGTTGGGACTTCTTTTCATTTGTTGACCTCTGTTGGGTCAACTAAGCATGATCTCTGAAGTGGTCAAAAGCATAGTTACTTTCTAGTGTGTAACAGCATCTCTAAAAGACTTATAATTGGCATCTCTCAAGTTTCGTGGAAAGATCATGCCTTGGTGGAGTAAACATTCATCAAAAGATGATAAGAAGAAAGCTAACAAGGAGAGTATCATCGATGCCTTTAATCGGAAGTTGGGGTTTGCTTCTGAGGATAGGTCTAGTGGTCGATCCAGAAAGTCACGAAGACGACGTGATGAAATCGTGTCCGAAAGAGGAGCTATATCTCGATTACCATCGAGATCTCCGTCTCCTTCCTCTCGGGTTTCACGCTGTCAGAGTTTTGCAGTAAGATCTCCTGCTGTGCCTCTTCCTCGACCTACTGTACCGAGCACTGATGCTGGAATGAATGGATCACAGCGACTAGGTTTAGATGCAAGTTTGAAGCCATCATGTCTGCCACTTCCTAAGCCCCATGGTACTTCCAGCGGGCCTGATAATACCGGTGCCGAGGCTGATCTTACCACTGCTTCTGTGTCTAGTGGAAGTTCTGTGGGTGACAATCCATCTGATTCTCTTCTCAGTCCATTGGCCTCTGATTGTGAAAATGGGAACAGAACAGCTGTGAACATTTCTTCGAGGTCAGTCTTGTTCTGTACTAGTTAGTTAATATTTCTTTTTGTCGTTAGGATTTCTGCGTCTTTATTTTCTTTTTCTCAACTGTCGCGTATTAGGTGTTAATATTTATAGGGATTAAGTGTTAGTTGTAGAATTCATCCAACCTAGAAAATGCTTTGGAGGGTTCTGTCGGGTCAGGCGAGAGTGAGAGAAGTTATTCTCATTGGGGAATTTTATTCTTATTCGTTATTGTTCCTGAATCCTCACCAAGTCCTCTTCCCTAAATATTAAAACCTAAGACATGGCAGTTTAGAAAGAGAATATAAAGAAACAAAAGTCTTAGTGATAAATGGTATATTAACTAATATGTATATTGAACTGTAAACACTATTATTGTGCATTGTGCTCTCACTCTTGGTCTCTATTTCTAAACATGTTATTATCCTACTCTTTATGTATAGGGATCAGCACTTGCATAGTAACAAAAACTCAGCTGAGATGTTCAAGCCAGTTCAAAATTTGTCAAATAAAAATCGGATTCTATCAACATCTCCTAGGCGGAGACCTCTAGGCACTCATGTGAAGAATCTTCAAATCCCACAACGGGAATTAGTGCTTTGCAGTGCTCCAGATAGCTTGTTATCTAGTCCTTCTAGGAGTCCAATACGATCCTTTGTCCCAGATCCAGTCTCAAACCATGGGTTGTTGATTGGCAAACCATATCCAGATGTTTCCTTGCTTGGATCTGGACAGTGCTCAAGCCCAGGTTCAGGTTACAACTCGGGTAACAATTCCATTGGTGGAGATATGTCTGCTCAGCTGTTCTGGCCTCAGAGCAGGTGTAGCCCTGAATGTTCCCCTGTGCCTAGCCCAAGAATGACAAGTCCTGGTCCTAGCTCCAGAATACAGAGTGGTGCCGTTACACCTCTTCATCCTCGAGCTGGAGGATCAACCACTGGTTCTCCTACTAGACGTCTTGATGATAACAAACAACAAAGCCACCGTCTGCCTCTCCCACCGTTATTAATCTCAAATACTTGCCCATTTTCACCCACATATTCAGCAGCAACATCGCCATCTGTTCCCCGAAGTCCAGCTAGGGCAGAAGTTGCAGTAAGCCCTGGATCACGATGGAAAAAAGGGAGATTGCTGGGGATGGGCAGTTTTGGACATGTGTATCTTGGTTTTAACAGGTTCGTAACCAAACAAGCCTGATTCTATTTGGAATGATGCTATCTCTGTATCACATTTTATGCTGGCGGTTGGAAGAATATTGCTGTTAAATCTATTTTATTTTGGTAGAAATTATTGTTCCATATGATGGTTAACTTTAAGTGGAAATTAAATTGATTTGTACTCTTCACACATGATCGGATAGTAGAGCTTGCTCGTTATAATTCTATTCCACTCATGGTTTGATCGGCTATGTTTCCATCCTCAGTGAAAGTGGTGAGATGTGTGCCATGAAAGAGGTTACTCTATGCTCAGATGATCCGAAGTCGAGGGAGAGTGCCCAACAATTGGGCCAAGTGAGTCATCAGCATCTGTTTGGAACAATAAAAATCTGCTCTTTTAAGTGCATATAGTCTGAGTTTTCTAACAATGTAGTATCCTTTTTGATGATTTACTCTCACAGGAGGTTGCAGTCCTAAGCCGCTTACGACACCCAAATATAGTGCAATATTATGGCTCTGAAACCGTAAGTTTTACAGATATTTTGTGCATCTTTTTATTTTTTGATATCGGTAACAAACTGAGGTTACTATCAACTGTTTTGGTTGAACTAATTCATGCACTTGACTTAGAATTTCCTGTCCACATACAGGTAGATGACAAGCTGTATATATATCTGGAGTATGTCTCTGGTGGTTCGATCTATAAGCTTCTTCAGGAGTATGGTCAATTTGGTGAGAATGCAATCCGTAACTACACACAACAAATTTTATCAGGCCTTGCGTATTTGCATGCCAAAAATACTGTTCATAGGTGAACCGGTTACTTCTATCCATTCTTCTGATTCCTTGTTTTTTTTCATCCTTCCATAACTGTAGAAGTAACTGAATATGGATTTATCTTTGTTCAGGGATATCAAAGGAGCAAATATATTGGTGGATCCCCAGGGACGAGTAAAGGTTGCTGATTTTGGGATGGCAAAACACGTATGACTATGTTCTCTGCAATCTTATGCACTTGTTTTTTAGACTCTTTGCTTCAAGCAGAAAGGACCGATCTGATTAGATTACACCAAACCCAGCAGACAAATTCAAGGACTAATACAAATTCATGATCAAAATGCAGATAACTGCTCAATCTGGTCCTTTATCATTCAAGGGAAGCCCATATTGGATGGCACCTGAGGTCAGTATGCTGTTACGAATGTCGGTTATATATCGAGAGTTTTTATGCTGATGCTTTTTACCTTAAATGGATTTCAGGTGATAAAGAATTCAAATGGCAGTAACCTTGCAGTTGACATATGGAGTCTCGGATGCACTGTTTTAGAAATGGCTACAACGAAACCCCCATGGAGCCAGTATGAAGGGGTTAGTAAATCATAAATACTCAAACAAAATGACATTTAATGATGTGAATTCTTTCATCCTCATGCATGCGAGTTCTTTATAGGTTCCTGCTATGTTCAAGATTGGAAACAGCAAGGAGCTTCCAGATATCCCTGATCATTTATCTGAAGAGGGGAAGGATTTTGTGAGAAAATGCCTACAAAGAAACCCCCGCAATCGTCCTACAGCTGCTCAGCTTTTGGATCACGCTTTTGTAAGAAACGCAATGCTGATGGAAAGGCCGATTGTGAATGCCGAGCCTGCAGAAACTATGAATGTAGCTTCAAGCACCACGAGATCACTGGTATGTAAACTCGTGTGCCCTAATTCTAAACTCTCCATGCTTCTGATTGCCTGACAATTCTGTCTATTTCAGGACATTGGACACACCAGGAGTCTTCCGTGCTTGGACTCCGATGACACAACCAATAATCAGCAGAAAGGATCAAAACCTGGCTCGGGATTCAGGTACCCGTTAGCCATTTGTTTGTACATTAAATTTCCTAGCATCAAAGCATCTTTGTGGCTAAAACTGTCCTTTTGGCCGCAGTATATCCCAGTCTCCTAGGAACATGTCGTGCCCAATTTCACCAGTCGGTAGCCCAATCTTTCACTCGCATTCGCCACACATTAGCGGAAGAAGATCTCCATCCCCAATATCTAGTCCACACGCCCTCTCCGGTTCATCGACACCTTTAACTGGGTGTGGAGGAGCCATCCCATTCCATCACCAAAGGCAAACCACAGTTAATTTCTTGCAAGAAGGGGTAGGATCAAGCAGAAGCCCAGGAAGTGGTGGAAACTTCTACAACAGTTATTTTCAGGAGCCTAGACAGCAAGATCGGCCGAGGACGCCTCATATATTTTGGGACAACAATGGTTCGATCCAACCAGGCTATGGCTGGAAGAAAGACAACCAGCCTGTCCTATCTGATCATGTGTCCCAACAGCTCTTAAGTGAACATCTGAAACTGAAGTCCCTCGACCTGAGACCCGGTTTTTCAACTCCCGGTTCGACAAACAGAGGACCCTAACCAGGCGAGTCAAATGATTCTGACACGAATGACATAAGAACCCAATGGAAAAGAAAATCAAACAAATAGCTGCAGAGACTCCCCTCCTGGATATCAGAATTAGCACACAGACTGAAGGGTCAGGTACTCAAGGGTTTTAGGGTGGATGAGCAGTGAGTCAAACACTGATCCGTTGGCTAATCAAGAAATGGGGACTGGTTTTTGGGTGAAGAGCTCTTTTTATCTTGTTTCTCTCTCTCTCTCTCTCTCTCTCTCTCTCTCTCTGAGGTTAAATGGGAGTGAGAGAGATTAACAAAAATTATTTGATTATGTGTATAGGAAAGTGTGGTGGTAGAAACAGTTCTGCAATCTTTTCACTTGATTCTTCTCTTTCCCTCTTTTCTTATGAGTCTTTGTCTGGTCTGATTTGTTGCTGATGGGAAGAAGTAGAAGGAAAAAAAATAGAGGGCCAAAGCTTTAAATCTTCAAAAAAAAACAATAAAACTATCTGATGTTATCTATTTTTACGAACTATAAACCCACTTTATTTCATAGATGCTCTCTCCTATTCATGCAATGGTATTTGATCCTAAGACTTCAGCTTTGTAATTATAGGCTTGGTGGTACTCAAACTTATACTTAAACCTCCTAAGTTTTTAATCTCACGCAAATTTCCTTCGTATTTAACACTGATCGACATTTTTGATAATCTGTTATTTAAGTTAACATAACTATGAAATGCACTTTGGCAAAAAAAAAAAACTATCATTACAGGGAGTGATACAAATTAAGAAAAAAAATAAATATTTGGTTTGGGGAATTGTGGGGATAAAATTTGACAATATTGGTAAAAATTAGTAATACTGTTTAAAAAACAACAAATTTGTAATAGAGAATTTAATTATTAAGTTAAGCATTGGTTAAAAATATACAAATCATGTGAACTTTTGTTCATAATGTAATATAAATCGAAAAGTTACGCGAAGGCTTATTAAGTAACAAAAAAATTTAAAGTTTTGCGTATGGTATGATGCATATGAAAATTGATAAAATATGAAAAAATAATATTATTTTTAAAACAGAACTACTATTCTGCAACTAAGTAAAGCGTAACATAATTGTTAATTTCATTAATAAATACATCTCTGATTTAAAAAACCCGAGTTATGATATATTGGAAAAAAACAAATTTTTCCGTAATCAAACTTTTAATAAAACTTTTATTTTAAAAGAATAAAATCAAAAAAGAAATAAGTGGAAATTATAATGATGAGAGAAAACAAAAAAATGAAAAAAGAAAAAAGAAAAACAAAACAAAAAAAAAAGAGAGTAGAAGGAGGAAGGGTGAGAGTGTAATTTTAAAAGGAGCGAGAAATGATGGATTTTTTGTAAATCCTTGAAACTTAATTAATGATTTTTTTGGAATCTTCATTGATATTTCCCTATATGATATCTTATTTTTAAAAAAATTTAAAATTGTAATTGCATCGTTAAACTTATTTAACACACTTTGTTATATGTCTTTCCAAACATGATGTTATGCTCTATTTTTAGACATCCTGCATAGATTAAAATATTTTGCGGATTTTGACAGTTGACTTCGCTAAAAAGTATTGTTCTAATTCGAATAATCCTAAACCACTTCTTTTATGACAGTAATATATGTGTAACAATCATTTAGTTATGACCATCATGCTAATGTTGATCCACAAATTATTGATCTACGCGTTTTGATATTTGATCTGTAAAAGACTAGATTCCTAACTACACAAATCCTAAACCATTTTGTTATGATCGCAACACTGGTTTCAATCCGCGAATTACTATATTTTTTATTGAAAATAGATAAAATAATGATTAATTTACAGAAATACACTTAAAAGGAAAAGAAATTTTACATTTACACCTGTCTTTTATTGGTTCTCAAATATACACCTCAAATATTAGGGTTTAGGGTTTTGAGTTTAAGGTTTAGTGATTAGGGTTTAGGGTTTAGCTATTAGGGTTTAAAGTTTAGGAATTATGGTTTAGGGTTTAGGGTTTAACGTTTAGGGTTTCTTTTAGTCCAGGGGTATAATTGTCTTTTTCATTAAAAAAGGAGGTGTAAAAATAAAATTTTTTCAAGTAGGGGTATTTTTGAAAAACAGACGATACAAAGGTGTATTTTTGTAAATCTCCCTAATATAATTCCTTACTAATTAATATGACTTTTGAATGGAAAGCAAAATCTCTACTATTTAAAAGTTTGCTTAAAAATAAATAAATTTTGTGTAAAAGTGGTGACTGGTTTTGTTGAATAATATAATCTAATAATTTTTAATTAATTTATTTTAGTATGATTATAGTTTATAGACTCTTTAAAAAATCAAATATTTCAAGAGAAAATTTTTATTATAAGTTAATTATATTTGATTTTGTTCTGTAGTATAAATATTTTTTTCCTTTTTCATTTAATTTTTCAAATAACTCATTATTGTTTTTAAAAAATGTTTTATTTTAATTTTTTTTTAAAAAAAATTATCAAAATTTTAAAATCCTATTTTTATTTTAAATTTTTTATTAATTTCATTTTTTAAGGGTTATAGACTCTCATCAACAAAAAGATCATAGAGTCATCTTAGGGTGGTCATCCGCTGCATAAGAAAGTAGATTATTGCTCCTTGTAACATTTTGAACGATGAGATGTGCCCTTCTAATGTTTTTTTGCTTCCTACTATATTTTCCAATCCGAAAAAGCAACTAAATTTCTCAAGATTTTCAAGGGAACGAAACTTGAGAGAGGGCAAATCTTTTGGTGTGTTAAAAGCCTTTATTAAGTTGGAAACTTCTATGGTAAAAATAGTTGAGCTAATCATGAAAAAAAATACTTTCATAAGCCCAACACAAAACCTGAAGCTAAGCATTCAATAGAGAGTTGACATTGTGAAAGATGAATGTCTTAATAATATAGAATGTAATGTACAAGATATATATACATGAATAAAGAGAGGATACGTTAGGTTAATACTAATGACTAATTGATCCTTTCCATATATACTTCTATACGTCTCGCAAGACAGAGGTACTCGTGTAACTCCGATCTTGGAACATGCTCGTTGAAACTGTTGTCAAGGTAGTGGTTTGGTCAGAGCATCAGCTAGTTGATCGTGGGTGGCTACGTGAGCGACCCTAAGAATGCCTCCTTGTATTTGGTTGCGGATGAAATGATAATCGAGGGCGACATATTTTATACGACTGTGAAACATCGGATTAGCGCAAAGGTAAGTGGCCCTGACATTATCACAATATATAATTAGTGCAACCGGAAGCAAGTAGCCAAATTCTGTGAGTAAAGAACAAAGCCAACGGATTTCTGAAGTTGTATTAGCGACGGCTCGGTACTCTGCTTCGGTAGAAGAACGGGCTACACCACATTGTTTCTTGGATGACCAGGAGATGGGATTGCTCCCAACGTATACGACATAGGCATTTGTCGAAATGAAGTCATCCGTGTCTCCTGTCCAATTTGTATCTGAATAGCCATGTAAGATTAACGATGAGTGTTTACGGAGATAAATACCATGTGTTGGCGTGCCAGCAAGATACCGTAGAATACGTTTGGTGGCTTGCCAATGGTCACTCGTGGGCCGATGCATGAATTAGGATAATATGTTGATGGCATAAGCTTTATCGGGACGAGTAAAGGCCAAGTATTGGAGTTTGCCGACAATGGAGCGATATCTTGCTCCAGAACATGGTAATGGTTTTTGTGAAGAATCAGAAACATGACAATGGTTTATGACTTTTATTTAGTAAGCAATCAGAACATGATAATGGTTTTTGTGAAGATTCAGAAATAGGAAGTGAAAACTTTGATATGATAGAGTTTAGAACAGAAAGATGAGGATGTCCTAGCCTAGAGTGCTAGGAAACTAGGCTGGTTTTTATTGCTAGAATTCGTAGATAGGGCAGTTGATGTATTCGTATTTTATCGGTTTTTACTACGGTTTTCATTCGAG
>OVAN01012198.1:0-13963 GCA_900406275.1 Anastatica hierochuntica | reverse complement strand
GGTATTATTTAATATTATATAAATTCTTTTGTTTAAAATTTTAAAATTTAAACGTTATTTTTGAAATCGTTCAGCAGTAAATGACGAGTAAATGAAGGAGTAGTGAATTTTTGATAGGACAAGGGGTAGGGGGGGTGTTGTAAGTATGTGTTGTAAATCGTGACTGCTGATTATTTACTACGTGTAAATATGATGATTCACGGCATTAAACTCAAACGTTTGACCACCAAAAAACGTCACCTAAACTCACCATTCAAGAAATTTCTCATGTATTTATAGACACATACCATTCTATCAACTAAATCCTTTATCAAACAAAATAGGATTAGAAAACAAGATATGGCAACAATGCCTGATTTACCTCATGATGTTTTGCATAAAATTATAATGATATTGGGTGAGGAATCTCCTGCAAATCTCCAAACATCCTTGTTCAGACGTTTCAAGTATTGAGAAGAGATATAGACCTATACTGCCCAAGAAACGGTACATTAAATTGGTGGTACTTCAAATTCCCCAAGGAGGAATGAACGCCATTCCCCAAACCTGAATGTTTATTTTTCCACAACGAAAGATTTGCTCCATTTTGCAATGATTGTATGTTGTATCAAACTGCATGTTATGTATATGGTGTTCTATAGTTGTTCAATTCTCCGAATAATTTCCAATTCCCCGAACTATTCAAAAATTTCGCATTTAGAATTACTACACCGTTCATTTACCCACAAATAATTTCCAATGACTTATACACGTAATATAATACCCACATATAACTTTGGAAAACAATGTTAAGCCAATGACTTTGGAAACCGATGTTTAAAAAAATAACCCTAAACCCTAAATCCTTAATAAATTACTATTCATTAATTTCGCGTTGATATAACTTACTACTCATTAATTTCGCATTTAAATTAGGGTCTTTAACCGTTCATTTACACAGAAATAAATTTCCAGTGTCTTGTAGACGTTATATAGAACCCACATATAACTTTTGAAATCAATGTTAATACAATGACTTTGGAAACTTTTAATACAATGAATTTTGAAACCGATGTTAATACAATGACCTGAATAACCATGTCTCTTCAATTTCATGCCTCGTACATAAATATGAAACATCTTCATTCATGCGTCATAAAATCATATTTTGAACAATACTCTCACCTCTCTTAAACATACTCTTCCCTCTCTTAAACATACTCTGGCCTATATTCTCCACAATCTTTGTCTCTATCTCGGTTTCCTGTATCTCTCTCTCTCTCTATTTCACCATGTCTGTTGTCCCTAAATTCACGTCAAAGACAAAAAGATATGTCAACGCCATACTCGCCTCCGCTGATCGGGAAAACCTTCCCATTCTATACCCTGGTGTGGGTATATGTGCTGAAAAAACATCGGTGACATGGTTTAAATTTTTACACCACCTATCGCAGGCTATCCTGGAGATCCTACAAGATGGCTAGGTTCATGAGTGGCCGACTTACCGCTTGATTCCAGAGCATTTTAAGGAATCTTGGTTTCTTATCCTAGTTGTAAGCATCGTTCATGTTTCCTTATTAGAGTTGAGAGAACTTGTATCAACAACCCATAATATTTTGGTTTTTCTATAGTGAAAATACACAAGGGATCCGAACTGTACTCTAACAATCTGGACGAATTTTAATTTGATGGCGAGGAGGATATTTTGAGCCCGAATGCACGAGTTGCACAGGACATGGGCGTGTGGCGGACATAAAACATCGTTGATGATTACTAGAGTCTGACTTGATTTGGTTGATATTTTTGTTGAATTTGGCCCAGATGACGTTGAATTTTGATTGAGAATTTACATTTCATTATTCTCTTTTTATTGATGTTGTTTTATCTATTATCTTCTTTGTTATTATCTTCGTTAAGGTGCCTTAACTGTACATTGGGAATCAAGTGTACAGCTACTGTGTACACCACGGTCTACATGCTAACACTGAGGTGTACACTGAGGTGTACGAGTGTAAGCATGTACACGAAGGTGTACACATTAGCTGTCCACTTGATGTCCCATGTGCAGTTAAGCCGTACACCTTACTGGAACAAGTCATATACCTTACTGTGAAGCATAAGTCGTGTACCTAAATGTACGAGAGTAAGTGTTTACACGATGGTGTAAAAATTACGTGTACACTTGTTGTCCCATGTGCTGCTTTTAAGGCGTACACCTTAGCATACAAGTTATCCAATATACCACTGTGTGCAGAATATGTCGTACACCTACCTGTACATGAGAGGCAGTACACCAAAGTATGAATGACAAGTCGTACAATTTGGTGTACGAGAGTTTAAGCAGGGACACAGGTACACGGTTGTGTGCAAATTAGGTGTACACTTGTTCTCCCATGTCCACTTAGTGTACAACAGTAAATCACAAAAGGTTCCCTCATAACATATATATGGAAATAAAACGGTTGTTCCACATAATTATGACTTACTTAATTATTACCTACCATACTTTATATAGTAGGTTATCACAAAGAAAAGAGGTTCCACATAATTATATTCAACAAACCGTCACGGTTAGGTAAAGGTAGAATAATAACATCCACACTGTTCTTCCACTTATGTGTTTTTAAAGGTGCATGTACATATGCCTTGTACCCCATCTATCGAAAAGTAGCTGATGCAATTGCATGGCGACATGGTATTCCAAGTATCTGGAGTTCACGACAAGAACATGTATGCTTCTCCAGATTAACATGTTTAGTGTATCCAGCTGACGTTGATGTGACCTCAAATTGCCACGCATCAATTGGTACCACCGAGTAACCCCCTGATAGCCCCATTTGTGTCATCAGTACTTTTTCAACTTCAATACTAACTTCTCCGTCCATTTTTCCGTATTGTACATCGTCTGCTTTCGAACCATCGACTAATCATCCGCCGGATAAATTCGAATAAAGTTGCTGGAAGAAGTGCATTTTTCTGCGTCTCAGCTATGTTTGATGACAAGGTTGTACGTGTTTCCCAGGAAGTGAGACCGCGTCCAGTGTTCAGCTTTTATTTTCTCCAAATACTCCCAACACCGTTTGTCAATATGCTTAATATCATTGTAAATCTTCTTAAACTCTGACACAGTAAAAGCTTCCGCAACATCAGATACCATTTCTTTCTGATTTCTCTTTTTGAATCCAGCGTCGACATTCCTTCTAAGGTGTTCAAGGCATGCAACATAGTGGGCGAGAGGATACCATTCATCTTTAGCATTATAAATACCTCCGCATCTATCAAAAATAAAAGTTAACTCTGAATTGTCCTCAATGATGGACTGAAGATTGCTAAAAAACCATGACCAAGAGTCGTTGTTCTCGATTTCCACCACTGCAAAAGCAATTGGAAATATTTGAAAATCGGCGTCTTGTCCACTAGCCGATAGGAGGACACCTTTGTATTTTCCAAACATGTGGGTACCATCAACAACTACAACCTTCCGTAAATGCTCTCATCCATATATACATGCCTTCAGGGCCAAGAAGGCGTACTTAAATATTCTCTTCTTTTCTTCATCCAATTTTGTTTCAATATGATATATTGTCCTGGGATTAGCATATTTTAACACGTAAAAGTATAGTAGCAACATCTTATACGAACTCTCCTCTGTTCCTTGAGTCGCCGAAATAGCCAATTCTTTTGCTTTGTAGCACTTCCAATAAGTAGTTGTAAACTTAAACTTTGTCTGAAGGATCACAGACAATCCCATTACCCGTGGTGCAGCTATGTGAGACTCATATTTGGATCTCAAAAGTGCAGCTACGACCTTGGATGTTGCATATTTTTTTGTACTGCCATCTGATTCATGATGAGCATGTATGCACAAGATTTGCTTTTCTGACCTGATACATCTTTGAATCCCCGATATGGCTTGCCTTGACCCTCCAATTGCACCATGGATCATAAAATTTGCAACTGTGTAATGCTTGACATGTTTGTGGTACCGGAACTTGAATATCTTCTTGATTGCAAAGATTGCACACGCAATTTTAAAGTTTTCCTTGCTATCAAATATTATGTGCAACTTTATATCTTCATCCTCCTTACTGAAATCAATATTATCTTTGATATTGAAGGTGTTACCAGCCATATCGTCATGTTTATTCCTTTTTGTAAACTACTACCTTCATTATCAGGCCTAACAACATCATCCACCACAATAGCGTTCAGACACAGATTCACAAAATCAGCAACATCGTCTTCATCATTGTCTAAGTTTTGATTGATTATCCTGTTTTCTTTTGGAGGTGTCACCAGAATAACCTCTTACGATTCACCTCCTTGCATAAGCCGAACTTTAACTCTAGAAGTACAACTATACAAGTTTGGGTCATCCTCATATTCAACGTATTCATTTGTTAAACTGACAGGTTTTACACCAAATATTTGATTGAGCCGGCACATTATCATTATCGTCCTCTCCTTTTCTGTCATTTAATGCCAAGTCATTCCAAAAGTCATAATCGTAATCTCCATCGCTCTCATATGTGTCATCTGTTCTTTCCTCCTCACTTTTTTCATATGTGGCATCCTCACTATCATCCTCATCGTTTTCTTAATCATCTTCATTACCTTCCTTATCTTCCTCTTTGTTTTTGTCCTCATCTTCATTATCTTCCTTATCTTCCTCTTCCTCATCTTCAGTATCTTCCTTATCTTCCTCATCTTCATTATCTTCTTTTTCCTTATCTTCCTCATCTTCCACATCATTCTTATCTCCCTCTTTTCTTTTTTCCTTATCACCATCATTGTCTCCCTTACCAGCATCATCATCTCTTTTACCATCGTTATCAACATCTCTCTTATCAAACACATCTTCATTTCTTTTATCAAACACATTATCATCTCTTTTATCCAAGACATCAACACTTCCCTTATCTTCCTTACCATCAACTTCCACATTTTTTGATGCTGGCTTAAGAACAACATCTTATAATTCCTTTACGTGCTTCAAAATTTCTTCGTCGAACTCAAAATCAGAACAATCATCTAACCCACCTTCAAAACTTTGATTTTCAGAAACATTTCTCGACTGTCCGCCACAAGAGCTGCTCCATCTGCCACTATCTAAATCAGCAAGTGTACAATTCTCCTTTTCCGAACAAATAGTCAACGGTCCAACTGGAACAGAACTGCTACCATTGAAATTCACAGAATCTGAAACCTGTTTCGTTCTCAGAAACACCAACTCATCACCGACTATTTTTTTGAAGGAGACAAAAAAATTCAACGACTTGTCCGCTTGATGTAGGGAGATGAAGTTACTCAAACCGAGTTCTGTCTTCAGCTCAATCGGCGAATTTCCCTCCCAATAACATATTTCAACTAAAGCCACAATGTTCTCCAATCCATATAACTTTGCAGTCCTCTCCGCGAGATCGTCCACAGTTCTAAAGGTTGAGTAGTCAATTGTCCTTCCCACTCTTGACTTGTCAATCTTGAAATCCCATTCGCCATTTGCATATAGAATCCAACAACCCACCATAACGAAAACAAATGAATCCACTACATCCCGAAATAAAAAAATCCTTACTTCGCTAGTAAATAGCAAAGAGTTACTCAGTGTAAAAAGATAATTTTGAAAATTATCTGCAAACCGTCGTTCATTTTCTTCCACTTTCTTACTTNTCTTTTACCTTCATAACTCATCCCCCCCCCCCCCCCACAGTCTAGGGTTTAAAATTTTTTTACTTTACCAAAATCTGTTTCCAATTGTGTCCACTACCTTAATTATTTATTAAAAACAACTCTAAATTACATCAATTTCCCGCGCAAATACTGACTGCAAATTGTGTTCGGGTGACCATTTTAATTTCATAGGCGTAAAAGATTTGGCCCATTGCCTTATCGCGTCCAACAAACATTTTCAATTCCCGCCGATTTGTTTTCGTGTTTATTTCGACTTTATTAACCTGCCAATTTTTTTTAAAAAAAAATAAGATGATAAACTCATGTTTTTCTCTTTACGACTACCCATTACTATGTTTAATACGAAAAATTTCAAACTTATAAAAGTGGTGTGTTGTTAAAAAAATTTAATCAAGAATATGAGTATTATTGTTACAACAATATCGACGAAAATTCTTTTTATTATTATTCTATTTCATAATAGTGATTCGTAAAGTCTAAATTACCCTTGTATTAAGAGAATGCCTACAAACTTGTATCTAATGTATAATACGTGAATGTGTATGTAAAGATTAATACTAAAAAAAGGGAAGAAATACAATACAAATACTCGAGTTTAAGTTACAAAAGTTGGGTAATTTGAACATACTCATAAAACTCGAGAAGGGTAAAATGGTCAAAAAAAGTTTGGAGAGAGAAAATTTACCTCTTTTTCAAATTAAAACTTGAAGTTACTCATTTCTATAATTATAACTTAGAACTTACCTACTTTTCTACGTCACCCAAAATAAAATGCCTTATGGAAGTAAGAGACTATAGGCCGATTAGTATTGTTAATGTAGCATATAAAAGCATATCAAAGATTCCTGGCTAAATGGATAAAACCCTGACTACATTATATCATATCAGATAATCAATCGGGTTTTATTCCTGGGAGACATATAACAAACAATGTACTCATAGTTCATGAGCTATTGCATAGTGTAGAAACAAGGAAAAGAAAAAAAAATACATAGCATTTAAGTTAGATATAGAAAAAGCGTTTGATAAAGTGGAGTGAAATTATCTAGAGTACATACTAAGGCCTAAAATGGTGTAAATGGGTAATGTTATGTGTCAAATCTGCTAGATACTTTATTTTGATTAAAGGAGAACCAACATGAAGCATTGAACTAAGCAATATCTTATATGTGTATAAGGGTTATCTAATTTTTTTACATAATTATAGAAAAAGGGGACTTATACATGGTCTGAAAGCAAGCAAACAAGGACCAGCTATCACACACATGCAGTTTGGTGATGACTTATTACTTTTTTGCATATCAGTTGAGCAAGAAGTCAAAAATCTCACTCACACGTTGCAAACATATGGCCAAATATCAGGTCAATATGTAAATTATACCAAATATGCATTTATATTTAGTACGCAAATTCCCAGTGAATTAGAGGAAAGAATCAAGGCTATCACAACTATTGATAAAGTAGAAGTTTTTGGAAGATATTTAGGCCTCCCTGAAATTATTAGAAATAAGACAAATGAAGTATTTGTTTATATCAAGCAGAGGATAGAAATTATTATAGATAATTGGTACATTAATATATTATCTCTAGAAGGAAAGGAAGATCTCATCAAGGCGGTTGCCAAAACAATTTTAGGCTATTCCATGTCCTGCTTCCAATTACCAAAGAAATTAACTAATCAAATCCTTCAAATAATACGATCGTTCTTCTAGTCTACTTCAAAGGAAAAACAAAATATCTCATGGATATCATGGAGCAAGATCGCTAAGCCAAAAAAGAATGGGGGGTCTGTGAATCAAAGATTTCAGAGATTTCAACAGAGCACTCTAGGCAAAGCAAGTCTAGAGGATCTTGAAAGATCCGGACACTTTGGTAGCCAATGTATATAAATCAAAATACTTTTCTTAGTGCTTTTTACTTGATGCAGGACTCAAGAACATGCCATCGAATGCTTGGAAAGGAATTCATCAAGGAATTCATATAATAAAGGCAGGAGTGAGATGGATAGTAGCAAATGGGAAAAACATAAAAGCTTGGTCAGATAATTGGTTGTCTACTGATGTGTCAGTATTTTAGTGGTTTTTATCATGGTTTTCACACGAGATTTATGGTTTTTAGTATGTATTCGGATTTTTTTGCACGGATTTGTGTTTTTTGTTGTTTTTACAGGAATCGAGCTTGGATGTGCGAAAAGAATGCATTTTCGATGGATTTCAAGCTTAGAAGGAAGTTTTCTTGAAGGTTGGAAAATATCCACAAATATGGACAAGGATCGATCGATCCATGTCCCTGGATCGGTCGATCCCTGTCTCGATTTTCAGACTTATTATACGAAGAACCAGACCGAACTTATTTTGAACTTGATTTGAATACTAAGACCTAGACTCGTGTTTCCTGTTTCAATATGCACTTGTGCAAACTTTTAGAGAGCAGAGATTGATTTTGTAACCTAGGGAGAAGAAGCATCTTTGTACTTCGATCTGAGAAGCTTTCGGAACCCTTTTACTCTTGTTTTTGTTAAATACAATCATGTCTCTCTTGAATTTGAAATGTGTTTCTGCAATTATCATGAGTGAGTAGTCTGATCGTTGGGTTTAGGGTTCTCACATAGGGATTCATGATTTGTTGATGTAGAATTGCATGGTTAAAAGAGTTAATCTAATGGATCTTCATCTATGATTGATCGTAATGAATGAAATTAAACTAATCAATTAGTTTCTGAACTTAGGTAATTTAACGCTTGGAAAATGTTTGTTTAAAGGCCTGAAAGAATCTTAGATGAGCAATTGTTCTTAAGCCAATGGAAATTGATGTTTAAGTGAATTTTGAACATATCAAACCTGTTAGTAATGCATGATTAGAAATCGAGGGTCAACAGACGTTAGTCTCGAGATTTCTAATATATAAGGAGCTGATACTACGAAAGTAGATCAGTTCTTCTTTAGTGTTTGAGTTCAAGATGGTTTAAAACTTGTTCCATAGTTTATAATTTGAATCAACAATGAATTATTTCCCTGAGAATACTCGATGCTCAACACTGCATCAAAGGAGACTCAATCCTAAGCTGATGGAAGTTGTCAAGTAGGAGATTCTAAAACTTTTGAGTGCAGGTGTCATCTTTCCTATTTATGACATCACATGGGTGAGTCAATGTACCAAAAAGGTGGAATTACTATCATAACCAATGAGAAGAACGAGCTCATACCCACCAGGACTATCACAGGTCACAAGATGTGCATTCACTTCAGAAAGCTGAATTCGACTATGAGAAAAGATCACTTTCCACTTCCTTTTATAGATCAAATGTTGGAACGACTTGCTAATCATCCTTATTATTGCTTTCTTGATGGCTATTCAGGTTTCTTTCAGATTCCCATCCATCCAGAGGACCAGGAAAAGACTAAATTCACATGTGCATATGGGACATATGCTTACTAGAGAATGCCATTTGGATTATGCAATGCACCTTCGACTTTCCAGCGATGCATGATGTCTATCTTCACTAGTTTGATCAAAGATATCATGGAAGTCTTCATGGATGACTTTTCTGTTTATGGTTCTTCTTTTTCTAACTGCTTGTCTAACCTTTGCAGGGTTTTAGAACGTTGTGAAGAGAAACACTTAGTTTTGAATTGGCAGAAATGTCATTTAATGGTGCATGATGGGATTGTGCTTGACCATCAAATCTATGAAAGGGGGATCAAAGTTGATAAGGCCAAGCTGGAGGTGATGACGAGCATGCATCCTCTTGCTTCTATCAAGTATGTCCGCAGCTTTCTCGGACATGCAGGATTCTACAGACGATTTGTCAAAGATTTTTCCAAGATAGCCAGACCCATGACTCGATTGCTCTATAAGGATGTCAAATTTAATTTTGATATTGACTGTTTGTTAGCTTTTCAGACAATCAAGGAAGCACTAGTGAGCGCTCCAATTGTGCAGCCACCAGATTGGGATTTTCCTTTTGAGGTGATGTGTGACGCCAGTGACTACACGGTAGGAGCAGTGTTAGGTCAAAGAAAGGACAAGAAGCNATTTACTATGCCAGCAGAACACTTGATGACACTCAGATCAAGTATGCGAGTACGGAGAAGAAGCTCCTAGTTGTGGTTTACGCATTTGAGAAATTCAGACATTATCTATTGGGATCTAAAGTCATTGTTCACACTGCTAATGTAGCTTTGAGATACCTTATTTCTAAGAAAGATGCTAAACTGAGACTGTTGAGATGGATTTTGCTTCTGCAGGAATTTGATTTGGAGATTCGGGATAAGCGTGGTATCGAGAATGGTGTTGCTGACCATTTATCTCGATTGCGAGTGGAAGTTGATACACCACTCGATGATAGTCTCCCTGAGGAAAATGTCTATATGGTTGGCTTGCTGGAGGATGAATACATGGAAAATGTTGATTGTTTTGACA
This sequence comes from Anastatica hierochuntica, assembly GCA_900406275.1. Classification (NCBI taxonomy): domain Eukaryota; kingdom Viridiplantae; phylum Streptophyta; class Magnoliopsida; order Brassicales; family Brassicaceae; genus Anastatica; species Anastatica hierochuntica. Next base: position 3,871 of record OVAN01012198.1, on the reverse strand, counting down.
TTAGACAGATTCACGATGAAATTCCTTGGTTTCCAGATTTTGTGAATTTCCTGAGTGCAGATGTGAAGCCACCAAATTTCGCAGGCTATGCGAAAAAAAAGTTCCTCGAAGATATCAAAAATTACTTATGGGATGATCCCTTTCTCTACAAGAGATGTGCTAATGGACTTTTTCGCATNATATCCCAGAGTCTGAGGTTCAAGGTATTTTGTATCACTGCCATGGTTCTGAATATGCATGACATTTTGCTACTTTCAAAACTGTTTCGAAAGTGTTGCAGAAAGGTTTTTGGTGGCCAACACTCTTTAAGAATGTCCATGATTACGTCCCTAAATGTGACACTTGTCAAAGGAAAGGCAACATCAGTAAGCGGAATGAGATGCCTCAGAACTTCATCCTAGAAGTAGAGGTTTTTGACGTATGGGGTATTGATTTCAAGGGACCTTTCCCATCTTCTTATGGAAATCAATACATTTATGTTACAGTAGACTATGTCTCCAAGTGGGTTGAGGCGCTGGCCAGCCCCTCTAATGATGCCAAAGTGGCCCTAAAGATGTTCAAACCTGTGATTTTTCCTTGCTTTGGTGTGCCAAGAGTGGTAATTAGTGATGAGGGATCCCATTTTATCAACAAGTTGTTTGAGAATTTGCTGAAGAAGCATGGAGCTAGACACAAAGTAGCCACACCTTATCATCCTCAAACAAGTGTACAAGTTTAGATTTCCAACAGGGATTCAAGGGAATCCTGGAAAAGACTGTAGGCAAGACTCGAAAAGATTAGTCTTTGAAGCTAGATGATGCGCTATGGGCGTATAGAACTGCCTACAAGACACCACTAGGTACTACACCATTTCATTTGGTGTATGGGAAGGCATGTCATTTGTCTGTTGAACTCGAGTACCAGGGACTTTGGGCTATGAAGTTGCTGACTTCGACATCAAACCTACAACTGAGAAGCGAATGATTCAACTCAATGAACTTGATGAGATCCGATTGAATACTGTAGGAGGATTGAATTCGAGTAACAGGTTTGATATGTGCAGACACCTTGATAGGAGGATCATTCCACGCCAATTCGCTGTAGGAGATCAAATACTCTTGTTTAACACACGTTTGCGATTGTTTCCAGGAAAGTTCAAATCGCGTTGGTCGGGACCATTCCTGATTGCTGAGGTGCGACCATATGGAGTTGTTGTTCTTGATGAAAATGGGAGGAAATTCACTGTAAATGGCCAGATAATTAAGCCATACATTGCACACGAGCCATCCGACGAAAGAATGCAAATTCTTTTGAAGGATCCACCTGTCGTCTGATCGCATTACAATCAGGCTCGAGACTTTAAACAAGTGATGAGTGGGAGGCAACCCACTAGGTAGTTTTCGCTTTCATTTTTAGCTAATTTTGTAGTATTTTACGTTTTTGATTTTTGGTTTTTGGTGCTTTTGACGTTTTTGTGTTTTTTAGCTTTGTTATTGTAGAAAAAGACCACCCAGACCGGAGGACAGGGATCGATCTATCCCTGTTTTTGGATCGATCGATCCCTGTCTAATTTTGTGCAAAAACAAAGGGACAAGGATCGACCTATCCTTGTCCCCGGATCGATCGATCCTTGACCCGACTACACAGCTATATGACGCGGAAACAAGATGTTCTTCATTTATCTATTTCACACAAACACGAAAATATCACCCATAGATCTTGATTTTGGCCAATTCTCAACGGATCTGAGCCGTTTTAAAGCCTAAAATCAAGAGAATCTCGCACTCTATCTTTCCATCGGATTAGAATTCACTAAATTCAAGGTATGTGTCCGCAATCTAAACGAGCAGGTTTTTTGGAGAAATTTGGAAACTTTTGAATTCTTGAATTTTGATGAATGTTTGATACTTGGATGATCACATACGCTTGTTCTAAGATGTTTAGCAGTAGGATTGCACCTTGATTTAGCGTTTTAAGGATTGATTTTGATGATTATGTGATTTCGTGTTTCGTTTGCCTTATTTTTGCGAGGATGCATGTTTTGTCATGATTTGCCTTGTGAATTGATATTTCTATTTTTTTGTGGCATCTCTGGGATTGATTAAAACATGTTTTGACGATTGACTGCGATGAAACGATTATTTTAACTTGGAATGCAAAACGGATATTGGACATATTTGATTGATGTTCTTGCTTGGATGAATGGTTTGATGCGTGCTCTTGATGTTTTTGAGCTTGATTTCCACAGAACAATATTCTTTGAATCAGAGTGAATGATTTTCGTGTTTGTCTTGTTTTGATGTGGATACAAATTTTGCTTCCAAGTCTCTATTTTCGCAGGTTATGAGTAGACAGAAGAGAGGAGAGGTTCCGCAGACGCGTGACCCATCTAATTCCATTCTTAACCACCGGTTCAAGAGGAATGATCTCACTCATCCTCCGAACTGTCCGGTTACTCAGGAGTGGGATCAGTTTGACTCCTAGTTCCAGTAGGATCTAGGACACATTACTTTCCCGATGACTCGAGTCATTGTTGATGATCTCCTAGATGCTTTTGGCATTTGATAGGATTTCTACTCCCTCTTTGACATGATGGGACTCCGGGGCTTGCTAGAGCTTCGTGAACATGTCTACCCCGAGTGGTTTTGGGAATTTTTTGCTTCTGCATGCTGTGTCTACCCGGACTTGGACAACCCGGTGGCTGATAAGGGCACATTCTCCTTTATCGTGCAGGATCAGTTCTATTTTATCTCTCTCTTGGATTTGGCTAGAGTTTATAGTTTTGCGCAGGGTTGTGGTACATGGGTACCAACTCTACCGGGGTCCAGTGAGTTCTGGTACTTTATTGTTGATGGGCAATTTGTCTCTCGGAGCGCGAAGCAGTCGCGTATCTGCAGTCCTGTCCTTTGCCTTGCGACTAAGATTCTTAGCTCGCATCTTTACGCCAAGTTTTTCCAGGCTGGTGTGACCAACAACGAGTTGGGTCTTCTTTTTCTAGGCGTTGGACATACATGGGACTTGGCATCTCAGACCCGTTATGTGGCGGCTACGGATCTGAACATGGCTGCTGACAAGTTCGCTTTCTTCAAGGTGATGGCTTCTTCTCAGAAGTCTTTTGTTGTGGGTGCTCTTATCACCCGACTTCTTCAGTTTGTCAGGTTCAATTTTTATGGTCATCAGAGAGTGGAGCTCAAGCTTCCCAAGCAGGTGGGATCATATCGCGTCCTGGGACCTCTTTATGCTTTCATCGATGGGAAGCATCTCGTTGTTTGCGGCATTCAGCTTCCCCCTGGAAGCATTCTCTAAACAGCTCGAGGCCCTTCATCTACCACTTTCAGGACCGCCCGCAGAGGTCTCTGTACATCGAGCTGCCATGCCCGGACCTGACATCTTTAGCAGATTCATCAGGAGTTGAGTTTCTTCCTCCTGCGGAGCGTCTCTGTCACTGCCCCCTTCTTTTAGGAAGGGTTCTTCAAGTCCTGCTGGGGGCCGTTTTGCTGATGATGCTGAATATGAGGCTCATATGCCTCCACCTGCTGCACCCACTGATCGTAAGATCGCGGAGCTATTTCTGGAGGATTTCAGTGCCTACGAGCTTGACCCGAAACCGCCTCCTTCTGCTACTACTGCTAAGTTCAGAGCTTGGACCGTTCAGAGTCATCAGAGGACGAGCTCTCTTATGCTGCCTTTTGCCCGAGGGCTCTCCAGGATAGGGAGACTTCTTTCTTGTTCTCCTAGCAGGTCTGTTCTTGGTGATGCTATCAAGCGCAGAGCGCCACCGGTTCCTGCAGCTGTTGCAAATGATGATGACGAGAAGACTGAGAGTGAGGAGTCTGATGAGACTAATGTACATACAATTTCATGCATATTTTAGTGTGTTTTAGCTTAGTTT
>OVAN01012196.1:0-13964 GCA_900406275.1 Anastatica hierochuntica | reverse complement strand
CTGTAAATTCCTTCAAACATCATATAATTTACCTAATTGAACATGAAATTATCTAAGTTTTGAGTTCTAGAGTCAATGTTGCAAGATTTGGATTTCGATTTTCAAGCTTGCTTCAATGGTGTTCAACGTCGACGAAGAAGAAGATGGGAGGAGAGAGAAGATTGCAAATCTTTTTTGATTGGTTGATAAAATTTTTTTTCTGATTGGTTGTTGTTATTTGAATTAGAAATCATTTTTGATTTAATTAGAAATCATTTTTTATGTAGAGGGGTAAAATTGGTTTTGCATACTAAGAGGAGTATGATGAATTAAAGGAGAGTATTGAGATCACTTTTTTCCACTTAGGAGTAAAAGAGACTTTCACTCGAAAAAAATAGTAACACCGGATCCCTAAAGTCCAAAATAGTCTCCAAAGTTAAAAACAAATCTCTCATACACCCTTAGAGCATGTTCAATGATAAGAATCCCTAATTTTAATAAAGAAATGCTAAGGAGTTCTTACCTAATTTTAAAATAGTAAAGAAATGCTAAGAACCCCTAATGGGTTCTTAACATTTTTTCTATTATTGCAAGAACCCCAAATGGGGTTCTTAATTTTTTTTTAGTTTTTTTGTAACTAACCAAACTTCAAAATAGGTCTGGGCATTCGAATCCTCGGATCAGTTCTTGAAATTTTAAACGAATACGAAACGGATCCAAAACCCGAAATCGTAAACAAACCAAAAAAGAAACCGAAAAAACAAAAAACTCGAAAAAACCGAACCAAAACCGATCCGAAAATGAAGTAGTTTTGACCAAAAGAAGCCTGGGCATTCGGATCCTCGGATCGGTTTTTGAAATTTTAAACGGATCCGAAACCCGAAAAATCATAAAAAACCAATAACAAAACCGAAAAAACCGAACCGGAACCGATCCGAAAATGAAGAAGTTTTGACAACAAAAACTAAGATACTCATGTAAGAACCGACTCTTACAGCTCTTATGTAAGAGTTGGCTCTTACATATTCTATTTTTTTAATTAAAAAAGGGTTAAGATGCAGTTTAAGAAACTGCATTAAATATGCCCTTATAATATCAATACTTCTCATACTCTTAATGAAATAGAGAATTCCTATAATGCTCTTATTGTCATGAATTAATTAAATGCTAAAGGAAAAGAAAAATTCACCAATAAGAAGCTGGGAAGCTTCGTTCTTCTCGCCATCGTTGTCATCGTGCCATTGCTCGTGTTGAAGCAATTCGTGTTGACGCATTCCCCAATTGTTGCTCGTATAAGCTTCATGATCCAGATGTATACTTCTACAGTCGAGATTATATGTTATTTTTGAGCCTCAAATGTAGTTAAGGTTGGGTTGGGGTTGTTGTTTTTTGCAATTTGAGGAGAATTTCAAATAAATTTGAAATTGGTATTGGGTAACCATGTTTCCTTGGTATCTTATGGCACAACATTGATAATTAATGGATTGTAGTGGCTGAATGGAAGGTACATTGGTGTCTTGGAGTAGAAATCAAGTCGATTAAAATAGTTTGAGGAATGATATAACTCTTAGAAAAGGTATATCTGATAGAGGTATAATTGGTATAAAGTTGTATAACTTATAGAGATATAACTAGTATAAAGTTATATAACTGATAGAGGTATAACTAGTATAAAGTCGTATAACTATTACAAATCTGAATGTGCTAATGTAGAATTTGTTTTTCATTTCTTGCAGGATCCAATGAGCAATCAGCCCGTAAACATATATATTTATATTATGAAGAATATTATTCAAATATCGGGAATGGGTATCAATGGAATCCAAGAGATGTTTAGTTGTACGAAATATCGTTCAGGAGTACTTCTGTGACGGATGTAACTTATTAGATGTTAAAGGATAAGATATGCGGGAAGCTGGGGATAGATAAGTCTACGACGAAGCTGAAATTCAGTTACATGCCAGTGGCGGTGGTGTCGTCTCAGAGACATTCATATGTTTTCGATAATGATGATGTGTATACTTATCTAACATCCTTGGATGCAGAGCAACGTAGAAGTGTTTTGCATGTAGAGGTTATGAAAGATTTGGAAATAACTCCTGTGCGAGAGCAAGCTTCAAGAGTAGAGAGACGAAGTTTATACGGTGTGAACTATGGTGAGTTATTTACAAGTGGAATAGGTAATGCTATAGGTGGTGCTAGTGCTGGTGATGGTTTTGATGCTCGTGTTGATGATGAGGATGGTGGCGATGCTTGTGTTAATGTTGGTATTATTACTATTTATTGACGTGAGGAACAAGCATAACAACATCATGACCCGATTGATAAATGTGGGAACGGTGATGGTGATGATGCTGGTTTTGGTAACGATGACCGTGAAGTGGGCGTAAATGTCGATAGTTCTAATTTTGAAGAATATGTTGAACTTCCAAATATTACAGAAGAAAGTCAATATGTGGGTGGATGAGAAGATGGTATGGGGCTGGAAGTAAATCAAGAATTGAAAAGCAAGCAAACAGTGATAGATTTAGTTGATAGAGCCTCGCAACAGAAGTTTTTTGGTGTCACTATAGTCAACTCTGATAAATCACGATATGTGGTAAAGTGTCACGAAGCACATGAAGGTTGTGAATGATATTTAAGAGTTGCAAAGCTTAAAAATTCGACTTGTTTCTCGGTTAGAATATATAGGAATAAGCATACATGCTCTCGGACTAGTTCTAGTACGAGTGATAGAAGAAAAGGAACGCCACAATTAGTTGCTTCTATTTTGAAGGATGATTACTCGGGGCAATTAGAAACCCCTACCCCTAAAAGTCTCATCGGTCTAGTTCAAGGAAAATTTGGTGTGGAAGTGTCATACTCGACCGTTTTGAGAGGAAAAAACAAGCTGCTATGGAAGTGTGTGGCAGCCCTGAAGACGGTTTTAAGAATTTGCATTCTTACCTCTACATTTTAGAGAAGTTTAATCCCAGAACAAAAACGAGTTTGGTATTAGATGAGGAGAAAAGATTCAAGTACCTATTTGTTACTTTAGGAGCTTCAATTGAACGGTTTCAAGTCATGAGGAAAGTCAACATTGTGGATGCAACTTTTCTTAAGACTGAACATGGTGGTGTGCTGATTTTTGCGACAACTCAGGATGGGAATCGTCACAATTATTCCATTGCATTTGTTGTGGTTGATGGCGAAAAAGACGCTAGTTGGACATGGTTTTTCAACACTTTGAAAACTATCATACCAAATAGTCCAGAATTGGTCTTCATTTCCGACAGAAATGCGAGCCTCATCAAGGCAGTTGGCAAGGTGTACCCAAGCTCGAAACATGGGTATTATATTTTTCATTTATCACAAAATATCAGATCAAAAGTTTCATATGTTAATAAGGATGAAGTTGCAAGAAAGTTTAGGGAAATTGCTCAGATTTACACAGTGGCTGAATTCCAAAAAGAATTTGGTGAGTTTCAGAGAAGATATCCTACTGTTGCGGAGTATCTTGATGGCAGTGTCGAAGAGGCAAAATGGGTAAAATGTTATTTCCCCGGAGATAGATACAATATATACACCACCAATTCTGCGGAGTCCATGAATGGTATCTTTTTGAAACACAGGAAGTATTCGTTGCTACCTTTGCTTGATGCGATCATTGGAAGAATCTATGAATGGTTTAACAAACACAGAAATGAATCTATTTACGGTATGGACGGGCATAAGTTGGTGCCGATGTGGTGAATGAGGTACATGAGAGATGCGAAGTAGCCACTAAACTATCGGTCACTGAGCTAAATGCATTTGCGTTTGAATATTTTGTCCTTGGCCGCGACGGTAAGACATATGTGGTGAACTTGAAAAACAAAAGTTGTTGTTATAGGTATTTAGACATTGGCAAATATCCTTGTGTCCATGCAATTGCCGCGACCATGAAATTATTGAAACAGGAAATTAGACCATCGGATTTACGTAATTTATATGGTTTGTGCTCTCCATATTACATAGTATCTCAGTGGGCTATGACATATTGCATGACGATTTATCCAACGCCTGATGAGAGTAAGTGGATTCTTCCGATCCAAATTAAAGAAATATATGCACATCCTCCAACGTACACAAAAAAGAAGGGAAGACGTCAGGAAAAAAAGTTTCCATCAGTTGGTGAGTGTCGTCGAAAGAAGAATAAAACGGTTCCAGGTAGAAACTTGGCTAGTTGGTTCGAGAGTGAGAGTTGTAGACAAAAATAGTTTGTGTGTGTTATTGTATAACTCAGTATAACTTTTTCGTAATGGTGTAACTGCGTTTTCGTTTATTGAATTATCTCTATTTGACCAACTACGAAAAATCATAACGGACTACGTATCTAACTTTAATTGGTAAAAATATAATATGTATCATTTATCAACATGGGTATTTAAACGTAATTATTATCCATTATCTCTATTTGAAAAAATAAGAAAAACAACATAACGTACTAAGTATTTTACTTTGTTAATATCTTATTATACATGTAACACATGTGATTGTTGGAGAAATAATGTTTTTCCAAAATTTTTACTATGATCACATAGAATATGTTCCCAAATGATTTAGAATCACGTGTATAACCAATAATTCGTTGCTTAAGGTTAGGTATAACCGATTATAATGAATATTGTCAAAAGTACAACTCTTTGGCAAGAAGTATAACTCAAAGTTAGGGGATAACTTAGACAAGAAAAAGGCTGCGCCATTTTGTCACGTGGTTCAAAAGGCTGCGCATGTGTTTCTCTTTACCACTAAAAATCGAAAATTTTGAGTTCCCCCCCCAACAAACTAAAATTTTAATTTCCCCCCCCCCCCACACACAATCTCCACAATAATAACCCTAAATTACTTGATTTCTCTTATTCATATCCCTTCCCCAGAAAAGCTAGGGCTCGCGCGGCGACACTTGCGACAAATAGGGACTCGACTGATTTCGATCATTCTCTTCCATCTACGGTATGGTATCTCTGGTGAGTCTAGTTTCGATCATTTCCAAGCTATTTCAATCTATTTTCATGTTCTTCCTCATCACGATTTTTACGTCATCGTTCCTGCTATTGTATAACTGTATAACTCACTTACGAGTTTTACCTTTAAAATCTCGAGTCACAGTTCTCTGCAGTGTAAGTTTCAAATGGTTGGGTCGGAAATTTCAGAAAAGAATCTGTACTACGAAGATATGAAGAATGCAAAAAAGACCTTCGATTGGCTATTTTCTGTTGAAGAAATCTATAGCCGACCATCATATTGTGTTTGTGGTGAAGGAATAAAAAAGGAGATCGACGAGAAAGGACAACAGTTCTACGTTTGCAAAGTCTATAAGAATGATGACTTCCACGCTCATGTATGTGCTATTAACGCTCTCGCAGATGAGGTTGATATGTTACATCACGATGCTCATAAGAAGGATGAGAGACAATGGCAGCTTGAAGAGATGGTCCGTGAAATGCGTAGAGAGATTGCTGAGCTTAAGGGACTAGTGAAGGGTACAGGTTCGAGTTCGGGTTCGGGTTCTCTTTAAAGTTGTGTTATGATCTTATTTAGCTATATTTGTTTGGTGGGTTCGGTTTTATGTTTAGCGATCTATGTTTTGGGATCCTCGATCTATCTATGTTAGGGTTGTCTGTTTGCAAAACTCTTATGTTTAAGGACAAATCTATGTAATGTTTGTTAGTTTTATGTTTTACAAACCAACGCATTTTCCCAAGGTTATCCTGAGTTACACCAACACCTTTTCAAGCATCAACATTTGACAAAGAAGTTTCACAAGGTTATTCCGAGTTACACCAACACCCTTTCAATCATCAACATTTGACAAAGAACCATAGCTTAATACAAAGAAAACCAACAACATCAACATCTATTTTGTCGATGTCTGACAAAGCACAAATAAACCAAATAAAAGAAACATAAATAGTTTTTAAAACCACAAAAAAGCAAGCAGAGAGTTCACATGACCCCAACAGAAAGTGACTCATGATTCCACCAAACACCAAAACAACTAGTCCTTCCTTTTTCTAATTTAATAGGGACTTCGTACCAGAACGGTTGTCCCTGGTCCTTTCTTCCTCTTTTTTGTCACCTTCACCCTTTGTGTACTTGGCTCCGCTTTCCTCTTTTTCAATTTCTTCTCTTTATCTTCATACCCTTTTCCATTTCCTGCTTCTTCCTTCTCCTTCTTTTCTGCATCTTCCAACTCTTTCTCTTTTTCCTTGGCTTTCTCTTTTTCCTTCTCTTTCTCTTTTTCCTTCTCTTTATCTTCACCTTCAACCACATTTTCCGCATCTACCATCTGTTTCTCTTTTTCCTTTTCTTCCTCTTCACCTTCAACCTCCTCCTTTTCTTCTTCTTCGATCTCCTTCTCTTTCTCACCTTCAACCTCCTCCTTTTCTCCTTCGATCTCCTTTTCTTTCTCACTTTCAACCTCCTCCTTTCCTTCTCCTTCGATCTCTTTCTCTTTCTCATCACCTTCACACTCTTCCTCATCCTTGTCTTCAACTTCCATCTCTTTCTCTTCATCTTCTCTCTCTTCCTCCACTTTGTCTTCATCTTGTTTCTCTTCCTCCACTGGTTCTTCATCTTCTTCCTCTTTGTCTTCATCTTCCTTCTCTTCACCCTATGGTTGTACCATAATGATACCTGGTTGCACAACTATTTCATCTTCCTTCTCTTCATCCTCCATGTTAGCTTGTCTGTTTTCTCTTATAAACTTCACATATTCTTCCACATATTTGACTCTTGGAGCTAAGTCATCAATCTTCTCCTTTATGGCACCAATATGCTCCTCGAGTCTCTTGAACCCATCTTTCACAGCTCTCATAACCAGGCTTTTGAGACCACCTTGGTTCACATGCTCTGGAGGCTCATTCTCTAGAGCCTCAAACTCCGGAGCCTCATTGGGAGGAGCCTCAATAGCTGCGGCTACCTCATCTGCTCGAGATGCCACATCTTGGTTGTAGAAATCCTCGAAAAATATATTCCCCTTTCCTCATCATTCAACCCATTCTCATGAATGTAAACATGAGTCAAAAGAGCTTTTTCATGTTTAGATGGTGCCAAGATGCTTTGTATCCTTTGATATATAAAAAACAATATTATAACAGAATACTATAACACTTTCATTATATATAAATATTAAATGGCGAAAAAAGAATAATTAACATGATCTCTGACCTTCGTTGTACCAAGTTTTTCTAACACATCCGAACTAGAAAAACCTGCTTTGAATTTTGTCTTGCACATCCGAGGACACTATGGATCTACCTCATTATCAAAGTCTCGAAAATTGATTTTCAATCCAGGAATTGCCTCGAATGCCAATAGCTACACATAAACACAAAAATCATTCAAACTGCAAGTATAACTCCCTTCAATTTTACCATGGTTTTCTAAATCAAAATCAGTTTGATTAACACTTACCTTCAGCAGTGTCATGAAATTAGGAAATATCCATTGTGGTAGAACACTCCCTTTCATATGCTTTATCATATGAGAAATGTCTTTCATGTTCTCATCAAATTCTAGTCGTCCCCAAGGAAACGTCTTACAAAACTCAAGATTACCCACAACTTGCAGAAATAAGGGCTCTACGGATGGTGCTCCCCTTCTTATCTTTTTCTTTCCTATGATAACACTGCATAGGAAATAGAGGACCACAATTTGCAATCGGTCTGTAGAAGCAGACATTGACTCTATCTTGTCCTCAACATCTGCATATGTTATTGTTTTCTGCTTAAAGTGTATCCTTACAAATGCTAAGCTGCCCTTCTGTTTATAGTTCTTTGGATACAGATGACAATGTAATCCATAAAGGTGTGCCATCTCTCTCAGAGAATAACGCACCGGAACACCATTAACAATGAACCAGCACTCGTGCTTCTTTTGTATACATGTTGTGCGAACTAACAACATCAACATACCACTCCACTTGTGCTTTGTCTCATTATGCATATGAAAGAAGTGTCTGAATTGCGGGTGCTCGTAAAACCACCGCTTCTCGCTCCTTGAAAGTTTCTCTATAATCTCCACCGCCTTAGCAATGTAACACTTCGATGACTTGTTATATTCTTCGAGATCGAAGAACATATTTAGGGGTTTCAATGCTTCAAGCGGAATTTCTTTAGATGGATTTGCTTCAGACTCAGAATTCTGTAATAAGAATGGATCAATCAAGTATCACACAGCTATACCCAAGTTGCACACAGTTATCCAATGTTTAAACACTTACGTTTGCGTCTCCTCCGAATCAACACTCTCTGCCTCCGCCTCTTCTTCGGACCCCTCTTCTTCTTCGGACCCCTCTTCTTCTTCCGACCCCTCTTCTTCTTCGACCCCTCTTCTTCTTCCAGTGTTTCTTTTTCTACCATTGCAACTTCTTCTTCCGAAGGATTGGACTCTTCTTCTCCTTCACTTTCCACCGATGGTGGTGATAATGAATGATAACTAGCATTCTTAGTATGAGGCATTGTCGATTCAAACTCAGTTTAACCCTAATCAAACAAGAGTGCACCACATATCAATCGAAAAATTGAAAGAGAAGAAGAAGAAGAAAAAGAAGAAGAAGAAGAGAATTTTACCTAGTTACACAAATTTGAAACTGTTTCTTCCATCGACAATGCACGATGGGTCCGAGAAAGATCAAACAATCGAGAGAAATTGATTTTTTTCCTTGTTTTTTTCTTTTTGATTTAGGGTTTTAAAATTAGAAGGATCCGATTTAGGATCCATACTAATGGATTCGGGCTTTTTAGATCCAAACTCAGGTTGGGTCTCGTAAATATGGTAAGTTATGAAGGAGTTTGTAGTCTTTTACCCCTTTTTCGTTTTAATTTAATTAGAAACAATTTTTTTTTATAAAGAGAGTATATGGGACTCTTATTCAACTTTGGAGAGCATCTGAGCCTTTGATCCGAGCTAGCTAACCTTGATACAATGCAAACCGTATTCGAACAACCGCCAATACTAACTCGAACCTACCGCTTCTGTCTTGGAACCGGCTTGAGAAAAACAAAAGAAAAAGAAACAAGGAAATGAGGGCTGACTGACTTTTCCATTAAGTCGCTCAGTGAAGACCATACCTAAACCCCAGCTCGACCGAAAATTAACCCAGTCCCAAAAGCCTAGATCTTGACCAAGCCACAAACATGACACCTAATGCACCCAAACAAGCAATTGTGATATCCTGCGAATTCAGTGATCACACACACTCATCGAAGAGGCTTCCTCAACATGGGATAAGTGCCCGTACACACCGCTGTCGTAGACGCTTTATCAATCTTAGGGCTATGGACAATAGATAGACTTACTGTCCGCACCCTCCGCAAGCATGATACCGGGATACAACAACCCAACTTTTTACCCCACGCCCATGTCTCCACAACCATATCCCCATATATATAAGTTAACTCATTCATTTACATGAATTTGATATTCTTTCGAAATTCTCAAACAATGCCAGTTTAGCCCTAATTATTATTAAACATGTGATCATTATGTCCAATTAATCAATATCATCTACTTATGCTCGCTCTAGCGACCAAACACAGAATAATTGCACATCGGCGTATAACAATATCATATATAAGCAAGTAGACACCCGACTAAGTCAATACAACATAGCTCGGAACATGAAGGAGATCTAGTCGAACGCGAGCTAACCTAGTAAAAAAAAGGTGGAAGCGTTGGGTGACCCCCACCTTGGCGTAGGGTTCTGAAGAGAACCTGAGATGAAACAAATGGACTCTGAAGACTTTAAAACACTAGCTCCGAAACTCCTTGAAAGTAAACAAATCAAACCAATCAAATATGATTTTTCTAGCAGAACCGAACTCCAAAGAAAACAGATTAATAACTCGAGAACTAACCGTTAACTTTTTAATCCTACCGGTCAGAATGACCTTCTACCTTTAATTTATCCACATCGACCGAGATTACTCTGATTGAATATCGTTTGCTCAACCGAAAGTCTCCGCTTTCAGACTGGTCTCAAATAAAGACTGCATCAATATCTCGGACGGGCAAATTCATAACTTTAACAATATAGTTCGAAAGGAAAATCTGTTTGTTGGAGATGATAGATAAAAGAGTTGGCTACTTACTCAAAAATTTTCAGATCAAAAGATCTCGTTTCGGTCGACCATTTCTTACTCGTGCTGATACAAGAGACCAATAGCAATTTGTGTTGAGCATCCTCGGAAACCAATCTATAACTCCGTTAGAATCCGGTCTCCACCATTGATTCTCAAGACTGTAATACTTTAAAGCATTAATCCATGTTTCAGACCGATCGGACCACAAACACGTCTTCAACGACTCTGTAAAGTCGCTGGGACGAAACTATTCTCCATATATTTTTGGTTTTTGGCAGATTCTGCTTATTCTTGGCCTAGAAGCAACACCTATAACTTTTGATGTAGAGCTCGAGTTTCGATTCCGTTTATTTCTGTAGAATTTTTGCAATGCAATATATTCATAGATCCATTTTTTGAGGCCAAAGTCCTTCTGCTACGGCCTGAATATCTCACGGAAAACCCCCTTTCAACCATGTCCTCCTTCATCCTCTTCCTTTACTTGTTTTCTCCATCATTAGCTTTTTCCACCACGTCAGCTTCAATCCACTCCTGCTCTTCTTGGCTACGCCTCGCTGCCACATATCTCCTCATTGCCTTCACTGTCTCGAATCTCTATTTCGTCTCCTCCGTTCCATGGTGGAGTTCTACGGTGTTCTCCGCGTTTGAATCTTCGCACCATATTCTTCTTCTCCTCCTCCTCCTCATCATAATCATATTCTCCTTGTCATCCTCATCATCCTTCTTCTTCTACAATACATGTTCAACTTCTTCATGCCCTTATAATGGTGAGTCTCTCTCCCTCATTCCCAAATTACTTTGTCTTTCTCTTTGATCTCCCAACCCACATTTCTATCGTCCTCAACACAATCTCCATCTTATCCTCTCTTTACATATTCTCAACCTCTCTCTTTCTCCATCAATGGTAAGAAAATCGAGCTAGGGTTCTATTAAAATGGTTTTTAAATGGGTTGGGAAAATTGATCTAGGTTGGATAATTTTCGGGGAACATACTTTCAATTCACTATCCGACATATCCCCATCCAACTCTGCAATTTCTCTCCACGGTGAGCTTCGCATAAGGACAAAATGATTACAAAAGCACCACATACCTCACGTTCAAGATAAAGGATTAGCTTTATAAGATATCTTTCGAAGAGATTTGTGAAGTATATGGTTTTTCTCCAACAAAGAAAGGATTCAGTTATGGGGATTGTTTGGAAGCTAGGATACTATGGGAGAAGATAGCTCTTGGACCGTATGATCAAAAATTGGCCAAGCTATCTAAGGTCGGAAATCCCACGGTTTGCTACCTCCTCGAGTTGCTCGGCAACACCTGTATGTCTCGTGGCTCACCTAGCTTGGTGAGTAGTTTAGCGGTGAAGCTACTTTTCAAAAGTGTTAAGACAGTCATGAAGGGTCCAAGTGGAAGAATAATGGATGATTGTTTTAGGGATGATGTTAACAATGGTTGTGTCTTAATTGCTGATATGCTTGACTATCACGAAGAATTAAGATCGACAAGGAAGTCATTGATACAAATTGGTTGATTCCTCACACCATTGTTCCTTCATTTGGACATCAACCTTGGAGAGTTTCGAATGTTGAGAGAAGAAGAATGGATGAACATGCAGCACTTAGTTAAAGCAAGATTTATTTATGGTTATCATGGTGATATCTACACTCAAGTCATCTACTAGTTCATCAACGAGGAGAGAAAAAGGAAAGCTTGCTACTTGCTTCTACAAGAGCACACGACTGCGACAAAGGATGAGACTCTCTCCTTTTAACTCGCTCGTCATCTCCAAGTGAGCCGCCATAGACTCCCAAGTGAACCACGCCTTTACAAATCCCACCCGGATGAGCAACAACCACTGATAGCGTGTCATGTTTCACCCAAAAAGACACTACTGCAGCAAGTGCCCAGCGTAGATGCAGTACTTCAGATTATCGATCCCGCGAGGACTAAGATCTTACACTACGAATTTTTGGATTAATTGAAGCTAAAACAGAAAATAAAAGAGTTGTTTGGTGAGCTTAAAAGTAAAAGACAACAACTTAAAATGACTAAGAGGATTTAAGTCAATGGAAAAAAGTGTTAGGCACATAGGACATTCGCAGAGAATCATGCATCATAGAGAAAACCGAGTTGTTTAGGGAATATAATTAAGCAACATCTAGAACTCGAAAACACTAATTTAGATCCTCTCCACTTTCGAGGTTCGAGATTCTATACTAAATAACAAAGAACCTAGACTTTTGAATGGTATTAAAATAAATAGCATGCATTAAATATACACAAGTTTTGATAAGTTCACTGAGCCAAGGCGGAGTTGATATATTCCAAAATGTTGCTCGTCTTTATGTTGTATCTCTCTCTCGAGAAGTGAACTCGTGACCATAACTTTACGTCTGCATCCTCCAAGTATGTTGCAAGGGCCAGATTTATATCTCGTAACGCATCCATGTATCGATTAAAATCGTTAATCTTATAGGCATATACATCGCCTCTCACCAGGTACATTAGTTCCCCCCCCCTTGAAGTTCGTCACTAAGTTACTATGTAGATGATAGTAATAAATGCTTAGCGTCGCCCAAGGCAAAACTTTATCACATACGTTATTGATGGAGTCGTGCATGTCCGAAACAATTACTAGAGGTTGTTGATGTGAAATGCACCCGCTCAATTTTGAAAAGAACCATTCCCATGAAGCATCATTCTCAATGTCTACAATTCCAAAGGCCAATGGAAAAATCTGGAAATTACCATCTTGTGCGGTTGCCATTAACTATACACCTCTGCATTTTCTGGTTAAATGAGTCCCGTCCATAATTATGACTTGTCTAAGATACTGAAAACCAGCTATCGAGCCACCGAAGGCTATAAATAGATATTTAAATCTATTTTGATCATCCATTTCAAGACCTTTACCGTTCCCGGATTTGCTATAGAGAGTTGGTGCAAATTAGTCGTCATATTCCGTTATTCGTCTTCCGGTGTTCCCCGTACCAACTTTTGGGCACATATCAAAGGCCTATATGTCATAGTATAGTTTAACCTCATACCGAACATTGTCCTCATCGAATCTTGGATATGCTTCGGAGTGGTTCCATCAATTATGCCAACTTGTTCTTTAAATAGGCTACCAATGTCTTTAAAAAGACGCTGTCTACTAAAATCCAAGCGATCCGCCATTGAACATGTATGAACCTTCAAATACCTTGTCACCCAAAACACGTTTGTTTCGTTTTTCAATTCTTCTCTAAGCTTCCATGCACATCCTTCCACACAACATTTAGCCACAACCAAAGATTTCGTAGACTTATAGGTGTAGTATGAGAACTTTGACATTATCGTCATCAATCGTAACTCTGTTAGGAGTGTGATATATTCATATTTTATCCGTTTTTAATATGGTTTTTATATGAGATTTAAGGTTTTTTGTATGTATTCGGATCGTGTTTGCGCGGTTTGTTGTTCTTTGATGTTTTTACAAGAACGGAGCTTGAATGGACTAAAAGAACGCATTTGGAGTGGAATTCAAGCACCAAAGGAAGTCTCAAGAAGACTGAAGAAATGTCCACACAGAAGGACAGGGATCGATCGATCCTTGTCCTGTGAAGACACAAACCGAAGTTAATTCGAACCGAGTTTCATACCTAAAAACTTAGACTCGATTTTCTATTCCAGTTTATGAGTTTTACGATTTTGGAAGAACACTTTTGAGCTTTGTAATTTGTGAGAGAGAGATCTACTCATCTGTACTTCGTTTGGAGAAGAATTTTAAACTCTACCCTTGTTTTTCATTCAATACATTATGGTTTCCTCAAATTCATCTTGTGTTGTTTTATTTGCCATGAGTGAGTAGTTTTCTAGTTGGGTTTAGGGTTTCTCAAAAG
>OVAN01012195.1:0-13965 GCA_900406275.1 Anastatica hierochuntica | reverse complement strand
TCTCGATTGAAGAACAAAAAGACTTCTTCTCCCTATGTTACAAATCTCTCTAAGATACTCTCTAAAACTCAGAAAAGTTGCATTATTAAAAGGAACACACGAGCTTAGGTCTTTTTGTTGTAATCCGGTTCGAAATAAGTTCGATCTGGTTCTTCGTAAAATCGGTCCGAAGATCGGGACAGGGATCGATCGATCCACACAGGGATCGGTCCATCTGTGTCCAAAATTCTGGGTATTTTCCAGCTTTTCACGAACACTTCCTTCGACGCTTGAAATCCATCCAAAATGCATTCTTTTTGCACATTCAAGCTCAAATCCTGTAAAAACAACAAAGAACAGAAATCCGCGTCAAAACAATCCGAATACATATTAAAAACCATAGATCTCGTGTGAAAACCGTAGTAAAAACCTACTAAAATCCTGATACATCACTGAGGTACATAAAAGGGTGCCCATGTTATGGTATAGTGCTAAGTGCTGACAATTATTTAAAGATTCGTGTATACTATGATTCACATTGGATTTCATTGCTTAAGACGAGATGATCATTTATGGCGTCTGTAGTTTTACTTGGACTTTCTCCTATTTTCTGGAATAGAAGAAGCAAAAAGCATTGTCGCATTATTTAACTGAGGCCAAGCAATTATTATGAAACAATCGTTAAAGCTATAGTTACGCCTTGAATGAGATTTTCTTGGTCTTGCCAATGTATTGTAAATAAGCAAGTACAAATAATCCAGCCCGCCCGTCACACTATGGGAGCTGGCCATGTCCGCCTTCAACAACTCGATGATCTCTCAAACATTCGTATTATGACTAAGTACCTGGAAGTCCAGTAGAGTGCTTTCGCCATTGGTGCTAGATCTTTCTAATTTCTACATGGAGAACTGTTTACATGTCTCAACCTTTTTTTGATTATTCTCAAAGGATAAATTATTCTTTTTACCACAACTGAATCTCGACAAAGAGAAGTACAAGCTCCTTAAGATTATGATAGGCATTATTTTTTCTGAAAGGACATGACTTGGTAATCGATAGAATTTCATTTCAAAAGCGGTGGAGCATGTGGTTTAATTCGCCTATGCTTTAAAGGAGTTATAATGGTTGAAATGATTGTTGGGAGACCTTGGTGTTTATCATCATGATCCGTTGAAGTTGGTATGTGACGGTATATTAGCTTTGTACAATGCTTCTAATCTCGTGTTTCATGAAAGGAAAAATCATATAGAGTCCGAGTGTGATAGTATTAGGGATGCAATACAAGATCGACTCGTTATTACCAAGCATGTAAGAACAACAAAGCAACTTGCGGATGTGATAGACTAAAACTTTGGGAAGTACGAGTTTCCATTAATTACTTTCCAAGTTGGGTGTATATGATTTAAA
The DNA here is from genome assembly GCA_900406275.1 of Anastatica hierochuntica. Lineage (NCBI taxonomy): Eukaryota > Viridiplantae > Streptophyta > Magnoliopsida > Brassicales > Brassicaceae > Anastatica > Anastatica hierochuntica. Next base: position 12,579 of record OVAN01012195.1, on the reverse strand, counting down.
TGCTTCAACTTGAGCAGGAGTGTTGAGAATAGTTTAGAAGTATCTGATATATGTGTTGTATAATTTGAATATATTAGGAAAAGTCTCGATACATTTGTGATATATTCTCTAGTCTTAGGTATATATATATAACACATTTGAACGTATGTGAATAGAATCTTCTGTAAATCGAAAGAATTATTTTCTTAAGAAAAATGAAGAATAACTCTCTTCTTATTAGCCTCGAAAAATCACTCAAAAACAAAGCTCTCAAAAACAAACCTAAAAATCTCTCTCAAGCTCAATGTCATAACTCGACATCTTATATATATATATCTTAGACAATTTCCTAATCCTAAAAGAACTACTAAATCCTAGATATCTCCTAGAAACTTCTTAATCCTTATCTCTAACCATATCTCGGTTTAATTAGGAAATCATCTAAAAGATCTTTAGCTTGCGTTGCAAGTAGTCTTTAAGTTTATTCCAACATTCTCCTCTTTAAACTTAAAGACTACCTGTGAAAGATCCTGAATTCCAGCTAGCTCGCGCATCTCTTTAAACTTCACTCGCCCAAGTGCCTTTGTAAACATGTCAGCCTTCTGCTCACTTCCGGGCACATACTCAACTTCAATTTGACCATTCTCAACACACTCTCGAATGAAATGGTATCTTCTATGAATGTGTTTTCTTCTACCGTGAAATATTGGATTCTTAGTCAAAGCGATAGAAGAAAGATTATCAATTCAGATGAGTACCTTCTCGCTTGGCATGCTTGTTACTTCGCTGAGGAGATCCTACAACCATATAGCTTGTCTTGATGCTTCTGTGCCAACCATAAATTCAGCTTCACATGAAGACAGTGCTACTGTATCTTGCTTTTGTGAGCACCAAGATATCGGACATTCTCCCAAGTAAAATATATGCCCCGTTGTGCTCTTCCCATCATCAATATCAACATTATGACTACTGTCACTGTATCCTATTAGTCTTGGGATATTTACGGCTATCCTTCTGAAAACCAAACCGTGAGTTGTTGTACCTTTCAAGTATCTCAAGCATTGTTTCATTGCTGCTCTGTAGGACTCTCTTGGATTTTTCATATACCGACTCAAAATTCCAACACAATAAGCTAGAACCAGTCTTGTATGTAATAGATAACGCAAGCATCCTACATTATTTCGAAAGGTCGTGGCATCTATCTCCTTACCACCTTCATTTTTTGAAAGCTTTAAGCCAGTCTCCATCGGTGTATGCACCATATTACAACTTGCCATTTTTGCTTCATCCAGAATTTTAAGAGCATAACGACTTTGAGAGATCGTGATCACACCAGCTTTTTGATCTACTTCCATTCCTAGATAATACGTCAATCTTCCCAAGTTCGTCATCTCAAATTTCGATGCTACCTCCTCTTTAAACTCTTCAATGAGTTTTCTACATGTTCCTGTGATAAACAGATCATCAACATAAACTGCTATAAGAAGATAATATTGTTTTACCTCCTTTCGGTAGACAGATGGTTCTTTAGAACACTTCTTAAACTGTAACTCAACAAGGATCTGATTTAGTTTATTCTATCATGCCCTTGGTGCCTGTCTTACACCGTACAACGCCTTCTTTAGCTTATAGACTTTTCTTTCATGCCCTTTCTCCCCAAACCCCTTAGGTCGTGTAACAAATACTGTTTCTTTAAGTTCACCGTGTAAAAATGCTATCTTAACATTTAAATGATAGACTTCCAATCCGTTTGTGGCAACAAGATTCACGAGAAGTCTTATGGTCTCAAGACGAGCAACAGGAGCAAACACTTCTTCATAGTCTATGCCATACTTTTGTACATAGCCTTTAGCCACCAATCGCGCCTTGTATTTGTTAATACTACCATCGGAGTTACGTTTAAGCTTGAATATCCATTTTAATAATACCACGACAGGATTATCGTGTCCTGTTTCATCATCATTCTCGGCAATTTCTTCCAACTCTTCTTCTTCCGTTTCAGTGTGATCATTCTCTGGATTTTGGTCATGATCATCGACATTCTGGTTCTGGTTAGCATCGTGAACAGCATCGAGATTATCATCATGTTCAACTTCTGTCACACGTCATGTCTGATCGGCTATAATCCCAATTCCAGCTTTTAGTTTCGTCAAATACTACGTCCCTGCTCACTACAATCTTTCTTGTTTTAGAATCATATAGCGGATATGCTTTAGAACCAGGCTCCATCTCAAGATGAACAAGCATCCGCGATCTATCATCTAGCTTTTTTAGATGAGTATTGTCGACTTTTGCATATCCTATGCAACCAACTATCTGAATGTGATCCAAACTTGGTTTTTTAGAATGATAGGCTTCATAAGGGGTTACATCCTTATTGGCCTTTGTGCCGATCCTGTTAAACAAGTATGTTGAGTGACGAATGGCTTCACCCCAAAGAAATTCGGCATATGCATGTGTTTTAGAACACTCCGAGTCATCTCCATTAACGTTTTGTTTCTTCTTTCTATAACACCATTCTGCTGTGATGTGTAAGGTCCTGTGATACAAATTCTCTGCACCTATTAGTTCCGAAAACTCCTTTCGCCGACCTTGTTTCCTTCTCTATCATGGTTTTCATCCTTTTAAACTTCTCGAATGCATCACTTTTCTCCTTAAGAAGCGTTGTCCACAAATATCTTGAGCAATCGTCTATTATAACAAAGACATATCTCTTTCCGGAAGGAGTGTTTGGCATTATAGGACCACACAAATCCCCATGGAGAAGCTCAAGTACCTTCTCAGCTCGGTACATAGTTGCCTTAGGAAACTCTTTCTTCTTTTGTTTTCCGAGAAGGCATGTACCACATACTTCCTTGCGGAAGTTTATTCTCGGTACACCACACACCACATTCTTTTGGATCATTGCTTTTATCTTCTCTGTATTTATGGGTCCGATACGTGTGTGCGATTTGTCCGCTTCACTCTCGGTTGATGCTCGCAAGCACAAGGTTTCTACCAGACCCATTCGCACCTTATACAATCTGTTTGGTGAGCGAGTTACCTTGGCCAGCAATTTTCCGTTTTAATTGTGCATGGTCAGTTGTTCTCCTTTCATCCGTATGTCACATCCCGATTCGGTTGCTTGTCTGAGGCTCACAATATTGCTTTTAAGATCTGGGATCCAATACACGTTTCGCATAGTTCTAGCTTCGGCGTTCATGTCCATGAAAGATATCGTGCCTTTCCCTTTGATATCAATATGTGAGTTGTCTCCGAATCGTACTTATCCAGTAAAGGTTGTAACGATTTTTGAAAAATACATGCGATCTCCCGACATGTGATTACTTGCTCCATTATTTAGATACCAAGTATCGTCTTGCCCACTGTTTGTTTCATATTTTTCAGGTATGCAATTTTTCTCGTGTAGATAGATAACTTCATGCATCATCAATTCATCCGCATATTGAGTGTCATTATTGTTCTCGGTTTCTTGAGCTTCCTGAAGTTTTAATAATCGATCTGGACAGTTAAAGGCATAGTGACTGAGTTTGTCACACCTAAAACATGTTATCTTGGAGGTATCTCTTCCTCCATTCCACCTTCCGCAACCTTTGCCTCTATAAGGGAACCTTCCTCCTCGTCCCCTTGGTTTAAAACCCGAGTCATACTCACGATTTTGTTGTGAGAATTGTCCTTCATTATTAACGTACATCAGCTTAGTTTGTTCTTCGTTTGGCTCCTCATCTTCAATGATACGTTCTTCGTATGCTTTTAACCTTCCCATGATATCTTCAAAGCTAGTTGCATTCAAATCCAACACTTGTTCTAAGGAGGCAACAATCTGAATAAACTTCTTCCGAGGTAGACTTTTAAGGAACTTTTTGACCATCTTCGGTTCCCCTATTATTTCGCCAAGGGCCGCCGATTTTGATGCTATCTCAGAAAGTTTACCACCAAATTCATCAATTGTTTATGAGTCTTTCATCTATAACGATCGAATTCAACCATTAAGGTTTGCAATCGTGCTTCCTTGACTCTCTCTGCACCCACATATCGAGTTTTAATTGCGTCCCATACTTTCTTCGCCGTGTCAAGTTCTCCTACTTGCAACACTAATGATTCCGAAATAGATTGAAACAACAAGGCAACTACAAGATCGTTTTTGTCTTCATCATCTTTGTCTTCCGCGATTGTCTCCCAAACCTTGTTAACCTTTAGTGTTGCTTTCATGTTGATGGCCCATACGGTGTAATTAGTTGGCCCGAGCATCGGATATTCAATTAAGGAGGTTCCTCCTCCTTCTCTTGGTTTTGGCACAGTCGCTACCAGCTCACTCATCGTGCGATCAAAGCACGACCAAGACAGGTCCTAACCAAGTTTGGTTTTGATGAGGTTCTCTGTTTCTCGTAAACAAAAACAGAGTTTTGTTCTTCGATCTCCGGTATTTGTTTAGCAAAAAGAAACAAAGCTTCCTTATCAATGGATGGTTTAGGATCGCGACTTTTGAAGCTCTAATACCAGATGTAAATCGAAAGAATTGTTTGCTTAATAACAATGAAGAATAACTCTCTTTTTAATAATCTTGAAAAATCACTCAAAAACAAAGCTCTCAAAAACAAACTTAAAAATCTCTCTCAAGCTCAATGTCATAACTCGACATCTTATACATATAGCTTAGACAATTTCCTAATCCTAAAAGGACTACTAAATTCTAGATATCTCCTAGAAACTTCTTAATCCTTATCTCTAACCATATCTAGGTTTAATTACGAAATAATCTAAAATGATCTTTAGCTTGCGTTGCAAGTAGTCTTTAAGTTTATTCCAACATCTTCTTTTCCCAAACTTCCGTGTTTACAAATAACATCCATATTTGTTTAAATAAGAGACCAAAACGTCGTTTTCTTAACCTTCATGTTACATGTAACTCAAAGATTCTCATAAAAATAATATGAGAAGAAAATTTGAGTAAACGATTAAAAACAAAAACTGCGTAAAATTTTGTAAATCATTTGTCGAAATCACGGTGAAATAAAAGAGTGAGGCCTTTTACAATCGCAAATGTGAAGACAATTTGGCATTCTACCTTCCACATAAACTCTTTTCAAAGAAGATAAAAAGTAATCGAGATTGGAAAAAAGTGCCTCTATTATTGTAATGACCCCGACCCGAGGGTACCGGACTGCTCCAAATGGTATCGCCAAAATTGGAGCAAACTTCACCAACCGGTCAGCAAATTTATCACTTCTGACTTTACCTGCAGAAACACCAAGAAGGAAAAGGGAGAAAAGAGAGGGGTGAGTGACTCTTCAAACAAGCCACTCACTGAGGACGGACCCGATTCCGCCTCACCCGCTACCCGCCTAACCCCGCTAGATTAGAACTGGATCACAACCCCTATAGAAAGCACAGAAGACACCTAGTGTGTCGCGCAAGCAAACTACCAAACGCTGCGGGTACTGATCCCACCCTTCACAACCCCACCCCATAAATAAGGCTGATCCAGATGGCTTCGCCAAAAAAATTTCAACTGACTCAGACTCCTAGACTCTCCTACTTAAAAAGATGTTTTTCCTAGACGCCTAGCAAAACACAGGCCTCAATACTCGGTGTCAACCCTTTCCCCCTCGCAGCCATAACCAATCCTAGTTTACTCATCATCGGATTCAATCATGGCCCAAACAGTCTCCCACAGAATCTGCGCCAACCGTGATCAGTGACCGGGCTACACTTACATTCACGCAGAAAAGCCGGATGTCCGGAGTCAGGGCTTTCTTTTAACACCCGCCAGCCTTCGCATACATAGCTCAACTGACGGACCGTCCCGCGCAGTCTGTTGTCCTCACCAAAGGACTCACCTAACATGGGACAGTAGGCGTCTCCCGCCAGGGCAACCGGCCACGCTGAAGGAGACACCTCTGCCTACCGCCGCAGCAGTACTACTCCAGGGCAAGGGGGAAACACCACACACTTCACGTTCCTGCAGTAGGCTCCGCGGCCACTAGAGGAGACTATCCATTTCATACTACTCCTAAGTCATTCCATGTAATTCTCAGACAATGCCAAGTTAGACCTATTCAATTTTTGGACTTAGGTTTGCAAGACTCTCTTTCCTAGGCTCGACTTAGCGACCCCAATCAATCGCACTTACGCGTATAGGACTTTATATCATATCAATACATAATACATACACTTATTCTTGCTGAGACATATAGCTCGACACTGGCCGATAGTCTAACCCTAGCCTAACAGAATTAGGAAGATAACGAATGAGAACGAAGGCGGGAACTCCTCACCTTAGCCACCACGAAGAGACGACTGTGGAACTGCTGACTAATAATTCTCCTTCTGAGCTTTTACCCCATGATGACTCTCCGTCATTCTTCTTCTCCTTTGTCGATCCTCTTTCCGAAAAAGAACTTGGAATAGGAACCCGAATTAGACCTTAAACGGGAACCTACCAGGAATGAAAACTTAATATTTATGGAAACCTACCATAAATAGAAGTTACCCAAAAAGGAAACCTGCCTGAAAAGGAAAGTTAACAAAAAGGGAAACCTACCCTAAAAGGAAACTTTCTAAAGAGAAAACTTTCCAAATATGGAAACATGCCATATTTGGAAACTTCCCGGGCCAGGGGCAAAATGGTAATTTTACTTACCGAAGGAAACAACTCTCTCGGGAACTTCTCTAGACCGCTTCCGGGAACCTTCCGCTTTGGCTTCCTAACATTGATGCATGGTAGATCCTTAGAATACTGCAACTCCATCCTCCGGTCTAGCTATTCCGGTTTGCTTCACTGATCCGGTTATCTCCCCGGTTTGATTCACTTCTCCGGTTTGGTCCATGGCTCTGGTTTCCTTTCCGTTCCGGTTTACCTTTCCGGTATTCTCGGTACCATCACTCGGTTCGGTTTCTCCGGTTTCCTTCTTCTCCAAGAAACCAGGAACCCTAGCTTCTCCTCCACCTTCTGGCTTGCGGCGCAAGTCACCACCACCACCTAGGGTTTTCCGCTGCCACAAATCCATCGGTTGTTCCTCTCGTTTCCACGCTGGGACTACACTACCGCCATTGTTCCGACAATGCTTATCCGCGGCTCCACTTCTCTCGCCTTCCTCTGCCATGGTCATGACTCTCGCCATCAATGACAACACAACAATCAACCACAACAACGACAACACAACGTGCTCCCCTCGGTTCACCGCCCACGGCTCCGCTCCATCACCAACTCCTCCGGTCAACACCACCACTACGTCGCCAGCCTCGTCTTCACCATCACCATGGCCGAGCTTCTCTCCTCCACCACGGATCGTCGCTCATCCTTTCGCCATCGTCGCAACATCATCTCCTCCGCACACGTCGTGATCTCGAAGGCTCCATCTCTCTCTCTCGGGTCTTCACCACCACGGCGTCACGTCACCATGGCTCCACCTTCACCGCCATGATCGACCTCGCCATCACCATGGCTCTCTCTCTCTCTCTCTCTATACCTCACAGCCGCAACACCATCTCTTTGCTAAACTTCTTCTTTACGGCAATCACACACACAACCTTTTAGATTAGGTTTAATTAATATTTTTTTTTCTTTTTGGGCCGGGCCGGGTATTACAATTATTTTTGAAGTGATTACATATCAGACTTATAATTATTGACCTGACAACTATACAAAGAGAAATGGTCATAATTCATAGTAAGATTATTATTCTATTTACTGTTTTTGCTGTAAACTGTTCACGGTGTTTTTCATGCTTCTTCTATTATTTTTTTCTTTCATTTTTAGTGTTTGCATGGAATATGTTGTTGTTTTTTGGTTTAGTGGCTACTAAGTTTTGGTAACTCATGTTTTCAGACATTGGCGGATTTTTATGTTGTCAATATGATTTTTGCCGGACCAGAAAAATTCTCAGAATGTTGTTGAACTGAAGATAGACTAACAACAATTTCAACCTACTTTTCATGTTAGGTTTCTATTTTAAATTCTATCTTTACGGGATTCTACAAAATGAATTAAGGGGAAACAAAGATTCATTATTATCAAATCAATCATGTTTCTGACGACGAGTTTCTTTCGCGATCAAGTTGCATTCTACTCAAGCCAATAATGTCGATAAAAAAAAAGTAAAGAATGTGAAGAAAAATTAACTTTTGAATAGGTTGTCATCAATGTAACATAAAAAATTCATCCAATAAAAAGATAGATAAGTCATTTTGATATCCATTATCTTTATATTCTATTTCGTTATATAATTTGAATATATGTCTTCAACATTAATAAAATCTCAGTTTTGCCTTAAAAAAGGTTAGTATTTTATTTTTTAGTCATATTGACCGATTCCAAAAGTATTTAGAACCGACATACCGTGGCTTTTCAGCCTTTATATGCTTGATGACATGCCGTGCTACCATAGTATAAATGGTGTTCAAAGGGCCTTGCCATTCAAGTGCTTTTCGCAAATAAACATGTCCCAGAATTTGGATTGTATAAACCTTCCAACTTTCAATGGATTTGTTATAGATATTCAGATATGATTCCAAGATTTTAATATTGCATTAATGCTCACTGATAATTCAAAACAACACTCTCGTTGGCCATTTCTTCTATTATTACTGAATATCCGATATAAAAAAAATGACAAGTGGGAGTTCAAGACATTTATATATTAACGAAAGGCAAGTTCGGAGTTTGTTGTTGGTCACAACTTAGGAATGCGGATTAGGATATTCAAAAGTTCTATTTATAATTATCACGTTTTGTCAACTTTGAACCACGTTAAGAGTTGTAATCTTGCTACATATATAACTCTTTTTTGAATCATTTCCTAATTACAACCGATTAAATTAAGTCAACATGTATCACAAACTTAAGATCTCCGGCGAAGTTTTCACGGCTTCTTTGGGTTTGAAGATGAAGATTCTGATAACATTCGTCTTTAGTTGCTTACTAATTTGGTCTGTAATGATACGACCATTCTCAAACAACTTTAGTAACCAACTTCTTGACGCTATAACCAACGGTAAAAGAGTCATCTAGCTTTTGTGTTTTAATACTAACTCATGCTGAATCCTTTTTTTGACTTTATATTTAAATTTTCTTGTTATAGATTCAAAGGAATCAGAAACACCAGGTGATCAACTGATAGGAGGCCTTTTAACTGCGGATTTCGATGAAGGCTCGTGCTTCAGTAGGTATCATAAATCTCTGTTGTATCGCAAGCCTTCACCATACAAGCCTTCTGAATATCTCGTCTCTAAGCTTAGAAGCTATGAGATGCTTCACCAGCGTTGCGGACCAGGAACAAAAGCTTACAATGAAGCAACCGAGAATCTAGTCCATGATAAGAATTATGCAAGCAAATCTGTTGGTGAATGCAGATACATTGTGTGGATCGCGGGGTACGGGCTTGGAAACAGAATGCTTACTCTTGTTTCTGTTTTCCTCTATGCTCTCTTGACAGAGAGAATCATTCTTGTTGACCAAAGCAAGGATGTAAGTGATCTCTTCTGCGAACCATTTCCAGGTACTTCATGGTTGCTTCCTCTTGACTTTCCATTGATGAATTATACTTATCGGTATAGCTACAACAAGGAATACTCTCATTGTTACGGAACAATGTTGAACAATCATGCCATCAATTCCACATCAATCCCACCGCATCTATATCTTCATCTCCTCCATGATTCAAGGGATGAAGATAAAATGTTCTTCTGCCAAAAGGATCAAAGTTTGATCGACAAAGTCCCGTGGTTGATTGTTCAAGCCAACGTTTACTTTGTTCCATCTCTGTGGTTCAATCCAACTTTCCAAGCGGAACTAATCCAGCTATTCCCCCAAAAAGAAACTGTATTTCACCATTTGGCTCGGTATCTTTTTCACCCGACAAATCAAGTTTGGGGTATGGTCACTAAGTACTATCATGCTCATTTATCTAAAGCAGACAAAAGACTCGGGATTCAAATACGAGTTTTTGACAAAAATGCTGGATATTTCCAACACGTTATGGACCAGGTCGTAGCCTGTACACAAAGGGAAAAACTGCTTCCTGAATTGGCTATACAAGAAGAATCAAAAGTCAATATATCGAAGATCCCGAAACTTAAAGCTGTCCTCGTCGCTTCTCTGTATCCGGAGTACTCTGAAAACTTAAAAAGCATGTTTCGGGAGCGACCAACTTCAACAGGAGAGACTATTGAAGTCTACCAGCCAAGTGGAGAAAGGGTTCAACAAACAGACGAGAAGGTTCATGACCAAAAGGCGCTTGCTGAGATGTATCTTTTGAGCTTAACCGATGACATTGTCACAAGCTCATGGTCTACATTTGGATATGTTTCTTATAGTCTTGGAGGATTGAAGCCATGGTTACTTTATCGGCCAACAAACCACACCACTCCAGATCCGCCGTGTGTTCGATCCAAGTCAATGGAGCCTTGTTTCCTTACTCCTCCGTCTCATGGATGTGATGCCGACTGGGGAACTAACTCGGGGAAGGTTCTTCCTTTTGTTAGACATTGTGAAGATGTTATATATGGCGGGCTTAAGCTATATGATGAATTGTAGATATATCTTAGTTTGCTGTTTATTGAAACAGGCGACCTATGTGATCTTCTCTTGTCAGTTAAATTTAACGATTTTTTTTGGGGCAATGAATTATGTAGTGTGTTACCTATTTAATTTCTCGCTTTGTATTAAATCTGAACATTTAAACTAAACATTAAGTGCACTATTTATTTACTTACAGTAACGTTTTCCTATATCCATTGCAAGAAAGAACCGGAATGGTCTAAACACAAAACAACTATAACTCAAAGAAAGCAAAGAGGCCTAATGGTTCTACTTATAACGGTGAGAAATGGGGGAAGACAGTGAATTTCATTCCGTGATTGCTGCATTAATCAATCTTCATGGTCGTCAAAGGCAAAGAAGTAATGTTGAACGTTGCTAAGTGTAAAGTCGAAGCTTTCTTCTTATTCTTTATTCGTTAAACCAATCTTCTTCCCATTCCTAATGTCGGAGTTCATGTAATTTGATGAACGGGTGAAAGATTAATGAACAAGTTAGCTCTCGAAGACTCAAGGAGAGCCCGGAACGTAACTTGGATTTCGTCTTAGACGGCCAAGACAATAGAGGTTGAGAGTCCTCTTGTCTCAGCTTTGCAAATCTTGTTTTAAACCTAGAAGTTTATTAATTGATTCAAAAACAAGATGTCTTACAAGGACCCTAACTTCTACTATTTATAATAAAAGACTCATTTCTTAAAAACTCAAGACAAAGAAAAGATTGAAGACCCAAAACAAAAAGGAAAAGAAAGTAAAACTTTTCGAACACGCAAAAGCTCTAGGTGTTAAACTAAAAACAAAAAGCCCAAATAACAAAGATGTGTTGCATCAGGTCCTTCCAAACAGTCGAGGACTGGGCCTCAAATCGACGTCATCGTTTTCTACAGAAAATGGATAGAGGTGCTTGACATTGAATACATTGTGCGTGTGAAGATTAGACCGTAGTTGAATACGATAACTGTTTGCATTGATGCGCTCGATGACTGGGAGTGGGCCAATCATTCTTCACATGAGCTTGTTATACTTATGTGTTGGCATCCGATCTTTTGTAATGACAACCCAAACCAAGTCTCCTACTTCGAACTGAACATCCCTCCATTTATTATCTATTGAAGCCTTGCAATTAGTCGTTGAAGGCTCCAAATTATCTCGTGCTTGCCTATGAACCTCCTTCAACTCCTCAACAAAATCAATAGTCTTCCCATTAAAACATGTGTTGTCTAGCAACGTGGATAAGTCCAAAGGACAACGCGGGACTATGTCGTATACAACATGAAACAAGTTAAATCCCAAGGTACAATGATGGTGTGATTGTGCGCAAATTCAGTTTGGCACAACTTTGAATACCAACCCTTTATCTTATCACCAAAAAGATACCAAAGAAGATTACCCAATGCACGATTTGCCACTTCTGTTTGACCGTCAATTTGCGGATGGTACGCAAAACTCATATCTAAACTCGTATGCAAGAGCTTCCATAATGATCTCCAAAACTAACCAAAGAAACGAGTGTCACAGTTAGACACGATGGATGTGGGGATACCATGTAAAAGATAATTTTCACAAAAGAATAGTGTAGCCACATTTATTGTGTCAATCGTATTTTTACAAGGAACAAAATGAGTCATCTTAGAAAAACGTTCCACAACCAAAATGATGGAGTCATTATCACGTTGTGTCTGAGAATAAGATTCGTACTATTTCATACCATGGGCGTGTAAAAACAGGGAGAGGCATTAACAAGTCTGCATTAAAAAAATCCCCTTAGCATGTTGACACAATGATGCAGCACAACTGGTGCTAGAAGTTGAATTGGAGCTCAGCTCAAGTGATGATGAAGTGGAAGATGAAGTCAAGTCAAGTTCAAGTCCGGAACCACTCGAATTGCCCAAAGGACCAATGACANTTTGGTTATCACCAAGCCAATTTCGATGGAAGCTGGTTTAGATCAGCAAATTAATCAGACTTTTAATTATTCGGTTTTAGTTGGTTTAAATTAAGTTGTTTGATTAAGATTTGGGTTTTAATTAATTTTTGGGTTATTTTAGTTAGGAAAAATCGAAA
>OVAN01012194.1:0-13966 GCA_900406275.1 Anastatica hierochuntica | reverse complement strand
GAGTTAAATAAGGGAGGGATTGGGTAATTTCTGGTTTTCTCTAATTGAACCTGATTTAATAAAACCGGGTATCACAGATTGTTTGCGTTTATAAAAATGGGTTTCTGAGTGTTTTTCTAATCTCCAAACATGAAAAGTCATTATATGTAGCAAAAAAGAATCGATGATTAGTCTATGAGTAAGTTCTGCATTGTACAATAGTTTAATTACTTATGTATACATAGATGATGACTCTATTACTTTTTCAATATACCATAAGAATGTTTTCGTATCATAGGCTCAACAACTATTTGCTTGTTAGAAAAATACAAAAAAATTTACTACACATTGTGTTCATCGAGAAATTATGGAAATACAAAACTAGTTTTAGCATTACGTAAAAATGTTGTCCTTCGCATTACGTAAAGGGTATTTGCAGAAATGACTCAAATATTAGATTCAACTACAAAACTAACTTTCTCTTTAAAAAAAAAAAAAAAATTCTACCATTCCTCTTTACTCATATTAACCAAAATTGTCGGACACTTTTTGAAGTCTCCTCGAAATTAAAAAATATTAAAATACCTTTAATAACTTCACAAAATTACAATAATGCCATCTTCTTCCATCTTTCCAACCACCACTAACAACCAAAATTGAAGCTTTGAATGCTTCATTTAATGCAATTTTCGAGTTCTAAAACAACAACATTAGTATCAAAACTTCATATTTTCTTATATTCTCTCCATTTCAAACCAAAAATCTCTAAAAATTTAGATTTTTCAAAACCTCATTTTCGATCTCACCATTTCGTCGATTCTAGAACACATAACAACTCAAATCACTTTGGTTTCGATTCTGGGCACTTAGAGTAGCTAAGAGGCAACTAAAATCAAATCAAGGTAAACTCCAAACTTCATTTTCTTAAATTTCAGATATGCGTTCTGCAGACTTTTAGTGAAGTCTGCGGCCATAGTAGACTTCTCTGAAAGTCTACTAGTCAACACAGACGTTAGTTTTGTATTTGAAAACTATTTGAGCAGACTTCTCAGGAAGTCTACTCATTTCTTTGAAAAAAAAATAATTGCAGACTTCAAAAGAAGTCTACTCTGATAAGGCAGGTTAGTTTTGTAGTTGACCAAAATATTTGGCTTTTTAGAGTAGACTTTACGTGAAGTCTACATAAAAGTGAGGTTAGTTTTGTAGTTGACCAAAGTTTGACTTGCTAGAGCAGACTTCAAAAGAAGTTTGTGCGGGTTAGTTTTGTATTTGACCAAAACCACAAAATATTGACTTTTTGGACCAGACTTCAAAAGAAGTCTGCGCATATTTCGAAAAGTGAGTAGACTTCTATAAAAGTCTGCGTAAGAGTAGTAGACTACAAAACAAGTCTTTGTAATAATATTATACTACAAAAGAAGTCTGCGATTATGAGGAAGTCAACCTTTCTTCAGACTTCTCCAAAGTCCTACTGTAGCAGACTTCTAATGAAGTCTACTACTCTTACGCAGACTTCTATAGAAGCCTACTCCAAAAGTCAATGTTTTGGTCAAATACAAAACTAACCTGCACAGACTTCTCTGAGAAGTCTATTACTCTTACGCAGACTTCTATAGAAGTCTACTCCAAAAGTCAATGTTTTGGTCAAATACAAAACTAACCTGCGCAGACTTCTCTGAGAAGTCTGCAAAGTGAGTAGACTACAAAAGAAGTCTACTCCTTTTGCATACTTCTCAGAGAAGTCTGCTCAAAAAGTCAAGATTTTATGATTTTGGTCAAATACAAAAGTAACCTAAGTAGAATTCTAAAGAAGTCTACCTGAAAAGTCAACATTTTGGTCAACTACAAAACTAACCTCCTTTTTTAGCAGACTTCATCTGAAGTCTACTCAAAATAAATTGGAATTACATAACTAACCTAAATGAAGTCTACTTTTAGACTTCCTTTGAAGTCTACTATGAGTAGACTTCAAAAGAAGTTTACTTGTAGACTTCAAAAGAAGTAAACTACGTGTTTTTGGAGTAGACTTTAAAAGAAATCTGCTATGAGTTTTGGAGTAGACTTCAAAAGAAGTCTACTACGTATTTTTGGAGTAGACTTCAAAAAAAATATACTTGCCATTTGAAAATGTGTTTGTAACTTGTGTATAATAACTTTTTTGGATATTGATTTCTAATACGTCTAAATGTTTATTTCTTGTGGAGAATGGTGAATTTGCCGGTTGTTTATGGTGCATGGGTGATGAATGAAAATTCATGGAGTTTTTTTGTGGATACTCGAAAAGGAGGGAGAATGTTTTTTTTTGAGTGATGGTTGTACACATGGTGAACTTGTCGAAATGGCATTAGATGATTACAAGTTGGACAAGCTGAACTCGGTTGAACTATCATACTCTCTACCGGATTCAATGTTGCAACAAATGACTCTAGATACTCCTCCTATCTATATTACAAGTGACAGACAAGTTCGAAGTTTGATCGAGCTATGTAGAACGCATGTTCTGCGTTTATGTGTTTCGAGTCGATTAAAGAAGGATGATGAGAGTGATGAAGATCTGAATGGTGATCATGATGAAGTTGCGGATATAAGCGGGGATGAACATAGAAATGTATGTTCGGATGATGCAGATATATGTGGGGATAAATATTCAGATGTAGGTTCCGATGAAGATGTTAATCCAAATGAAGATGAGGTCGATATTTACACGGATGATGAAGACTACAGTAAGTATGGAAAAGTGAAAGACGATGATGAAGATATAGATGATATTAATGTGTGGAGTGTAACAAAAGGAGTAAGAATCAATTCAACATGGAACACCAATATTTATGTCGGTAAAAGTTTTAGTTGCAAGGACGAGCTGCTGATAGAGTTACGAATTATGGCGGTCATGCAACAATTTTCATTCTATGCATACAAGTCCACGACCACTCTATATGTTGCATATTGTTATGCGAAAGGATGCAGATGGAAACTAAGCGGGAGAGAGCTAAGACCTGGAGTTGAGAATGGTCAAGGGAAAACCAAACCTATGTGCTGATACATTCGATCGGACTCGTGTGCAAACATATCAGTTGTCCGTAGCTCAGGGTGTTGCAGTTCTCAGAATTTAGGACGAATTCTCCGTAAGGAGGGGAGAATGTAACAACTCGGTCTTTGTTATCCGATTCCTATTAGTAAACCAGTTTTCCCTTTAAACTGAACCAGATTTCCCTTAACCTATCATATATAAAGCTAATCCAAACCTAAACCTAAAACGTTTTTGCCCCATTTCTTTTTCCCAATTCGTCGCATACCTTAGAGAGAAGTGAGACAGAGATTTTCGTAGGCATTGAAGCAAGAGAGAAGAGAGAAAAGGAGAAGGGAGATCAAACCTGTGCAGTCCTACAGAACACAGAACTGATATGCCATGGGAGAATTGAATATTAACAAAGAAAATCAGTTCTAATGGATCTCAAAATTTAACAAAAGGTAAAGGACCCAAAGTTCGACTTTTCCAAGTTTATAGAACTTGTTTTTATTTAGTATTAAAATAGATATGGTCGATTCTCTGAGAGAAGTCTGCGCAGTCTGAATCTGCGGCCAGTCGGAGTTTGAAGGGTGTTTTCGAGCGCAAACGAAGTCTGATAGAAGTGAAACCGGAGCCGACGAATAGAGGACATCCATGGAGACATTCTGACTGTTCGAATTGTAAAGTTAACGGTTCGTTTCGGTTTTATCCCTTTGTTTCTAAGCGAGTCATGTTAGTGTCTATCTCGGTTTTTGTTGAGTTAATGGTTTATTTAGGAGCTTATCTTTAGTGGGATCAATGTGGAAACTCTTACGAATCCACCGGTAAAAGTAACACCAGTTTTGGATTCATATGAGTGGAGAAGCGGGTCCCGAAAGTTAGCGCATCGAAGCTGTCCGCATAAAAAGAAGGTGGAAGAGCACCGAGTTCAAGGTTGCAGAGAGTTGCAGACGGCCAGAAACGTTCCTGAAACGTGTCTTTCTTCGATAAGTAAAACTACCATTTTGTCCCTGGCCCAGGTTTTTGTTTTGGGCAGTTTCCAAAAATGGCAGGTTTCCATTTTTAGTAAGTTTCCTTTTCAAGAAGTTTCTTTTTTAGGCAGGTTTCCCTTTTTGATAACTTTCCTTTCTGGGCAGGTTTCCTTTTTGGAAAATTTTCCACTTATGGCAGGTTTCCATAAATGGAAAGTTTCCATTTTTAGCAGGTTCCGAAAGGTCTAACAAGGTTCTTGTTGCATGGTTCCTCATCGGGAGAGGGGACTTCATGGGGGTAAACATGATAAGGGAGGTCCACCGGGAGAGGGAGCTGAAGGTGGATCTTCATGGGGCAAACAAGACGGAGGTGCAAAGGAGGATGAGGTTATAGTAGTTGAGATGGAGGTCAGACAATCGGGAGGTATATCGACCATTAGGCCAAGGTGAGGAAGTTCTCGTCTCCGTCTTACTCGTTATTTGTTTAACTTCGTTAGTCTAGGGTTAATTTTGCAGCTAGTGTCGAGCTATAAGCCTCGACACGACATGTATTATGTATTGTATGTCATAAGGACTTATATGCCTAAGTGCAATTCTGTGATGTGGATTGCTAAGTCGAGCCTAGGGTAGAACCAGTGTGTGAATTTATGTCCTTAATGATGATTAAGTCAATTTTTGCATTGCTTGAGAATTACGCGAAATGATAATAGGTCTAGTTTAATCGGTAATCTGAATTTTTGTTGGATAGTCCCTACAGTTAGGTGTAGAACCTATTGTAGGCAAATGTTTCCCGTGAGTTGGTTTGCCACTTCCCGGTGAAAGAGATTGGTGCATGAGGCATGTTTGGTTTTGAGGACTGAGGTCACGTCGGTTTTGAGGATTAACATCTTGTTCGGTTTTGGGGAACATGTCGGCTAGGTATATGAGCTATGTTCCCATATACGATAATTGAGCTACGTAAGCGATATTGGGCGTTTAGGTTGTGCTAGAAGTTTGAACCATGTGACTTACGTGATTGAAATTTGGGTGAGGGAGGACATGACAGGGAGATAGTCAACCGTTGTTAGGGGCCCCGATTTGTTGTTAGTCGCACTAGGAAAAGATTTTTTCTCGAAAAGTTTTAAGGAAGAGTCTAGTAGGTTATGACTTGTTTTAAAGGTTTCCTTCATGGTAGTTTGTTCGCCTGGCACGCTAGGTGTCTTTTGTTGGTTGGGGTTAGGTTTAGACTTTCGGGGTTAAGCGGGTAGCGGGTAAGACGGAGCCGGGTCTGTCCTCACTGAACAACTTGTTTGAAAAGTCTCTCATCCCTCTTTTTCCCCTTTTTCTCTTTTTGGTTGTGTATGTTTGCAGTTAGAAATGGAGATTAATGATCGGTTTGTGAAATTTGTCCGATTTTGGCGGTACCATTTGGAGCAATTCTGGTCTCCTCGGGTCGGGGTCGTTACAAAGTTTTTGGTGGTCCTCCTAGGATAGCTTGTAAAACAGTTACCAGAGCTCTCTTGGCCAGGCAAATATGGAGAATGATCATGCATCCAAATAAGCTTCTGGCTAGAATAGACAAAGCTAAGTATTATCCCAAAGTCACTTTGTTACAAGTTGGTACTGGCTCTAGACCATCATATGCGTGAAAAAGTCTAATGCAAGTTACAAACTTCATAAATTTGAGACATAAGTGGAGTGTAGGGGATGAAGTAAGCATTCAAGCATGGAAAGACAATTGGCTCCGCCAAGATCAGCTAGGAGAGCTAATATTAATGTCCCATTGAATGTGAAAGCCGCAACCTTGGTATCAACAAGAGGAGATACATGGGTGGAAAACAAGGTTAATCAACCAGTGCATCCGGAAGAATGTAATTTGGTCTTCTTTTTGAGGCCAAGTTTGGCCATGAATAGGGATGTTTTGGAATGAAGTTATTCTAAAAATGGTGATTACACAGTTTGCTAGGGATGTGTTGACCCTTACACCAGCGATAGATCAGTTAGGTGCTCAATCTGAAAACACATATTGATGCAATCCAGGATCTTCTGAACAAGAAAAGAAATTTTAGATCTGAATTTTCAGAATGGGTTCTGCGAAATTCAGAGATGATTTTCGATGGAAAGGGATAGATAAATCTTTAGATCAGGTGAAAGAACTCCTTTTATGATCTTAAAGACAAGCTGTAGAGAATGAACTCTGTAGCTAGTAGCTGTTCAATGATGAACACGAGATCACAATCACTGTGAAAAGAAAGAAAACTTGAATAAAACTATGTATTCCACTTCTCCTTGGTTCCATGATGGCTTGAGAATCTAAAACAATTTGAATCATATCCTGAAACCCTCTGGTTTGGTCGGAATACCCTTCAGAGTAAGGATATGTCTGTTCTGCGAAAATCCTGATTCATCTAGATTGTAAGCTCCATAACACCCAGACCATTAATGTCATTGAGATGAGTCCAGTTGCTAAAGATTCTCTGAGGAGTAAGCTTTCCAGAACAATCGAGCTCGTTGCCTAATTCCCCTTGGTTGGAAAGATATGCTCTTTTGAATGCGGTTAGGTTCATTCTGCGAATTGAGCTGAATAGAATTGCATCACATATCTCAATGACCTTGATGGAACATTTGAAAGATGAGGAATGACATTGTCTGTAAAAATAAGAAAGCTTCAATTCCATATTTGATTGCTAAAGCAATCATGAAAATGAAGATGTGGTTAAAAGTTAACATGTCACAATAAGAGAAAATAGAAGTGAGTTGAGTGCTTAAGAATCATAGAGGTTAAGAATTATTGTGTGGTTCAACATCTATGAAACTAGCTATTTCCATTCTAGAAGCAGAGCGCTGACATTAAGAGAGACTGTGTTTCACTTCAGAAGACTAAATTGTCAAAACGTAACATTTTATGGGGACAACAATACTCTCTACTCTTTTATGCAGAGAAGTCAAGGAACTCAACAACGTGGTAAACACCTGCAAAGTTTTATCTACATTGATTGTTGATATAGAAAGTTTATCCTTGACCTCAAGGAAAATGCAATTCACACACATATGGAAGGAGAACAATAAACAAGCTTATCCATAGAATGGTGGGTGCTAAATAATATGGATGTAACTGATCCATAGAATGACTTGTTTTTCAGTCGTAATATTCAAAATCAATGATTTGTTCTTTTAGCCGAAAAAAAACCAACATAGCATACTCTTGTTTGATCGAAAATTTACGCATTTGCCTTAAATCAAGCACAAATTAGCGGTTTACCCGGATTTAGGTGGCCAAGGAAAACCAGAATCTATCAGGCTATCAGCGATCAGTGAGGTATACAAACACGTTAAAGTCGAACATTGGCGTATGACTTTTTCCGACCAAACCAACTCCAACTTGAAACATAACAATTTTTTATAAAATAAAAAAAAATTAGTTCAACCCCTTTGTTTGACTCTCCCCCACCTTCACCATCCCTTAAACCGGTAATCTGACAACGGTCAACCTACCAAACCGGGAAAAAATCTACCAACCGGACCAAAATCTTTATATGGCAATACAAAAGAGTCTTCTCTCTTGATGACCTCTATGGGAAGTTTGAACGTGACCAAGACAAATAGATGTTTTCATTTGGAATCATTCATTCAGATAATAAAAAACTAATAGAAAAAAGAAGAGGAGAAAATTAGCAAGCACGCAAACGATTCCCAACGACCCTTCACCTATCAAATACAAAACGCAAACGCAGTCGCTGACCTCAATCTCCATTTTAAAACCATCTTCAAACGGCTTTACCTGTTTTTAGCTCTCTCTCTCTAGATTCTTGTTCTAAAATCCTAAATATTCCCTTTCCCTCTCATTTTTTCATCTTCTTTTGGGTGGCTACTGCGTACGTACCTCTAATCCGAAAACCACAATGAGGTTTTGCGTTTTCGGGTTCTTATTGTTTTGCGTGGTTGTTTCTCCCGTCTCCGCCTGGTTCTTCCCCAACTCCACCTCCATTCCACCGTCTCTCCGTAACACCACCCGCCTTTTTTGGGACGCTTTCTCCAATTTCACTGGCTGCCACCACGGCCAAAACGTTGATGGTCTCTACCGTCTCAAAAGATATTTTCAACGATTTGGTTACATTCCGGAAACGTTTTCAGGCAATTTCACGGATGATTTCGATGATGTACTCAAAACCGCCGTCGAGTTGTACCAGAGGAATTTCCGGCTTAACGTCACCGGGGTGCTCGACGCGCTCACCATCAAACACATCGTCACCCCTCGTTGCGGCAATCCCGACGTGGTCAACGGGACGTCGTTGATGCACGACGGGAGAAGAAAGACCTTTGAGGTCAACTTCTCTCCTGCCGGCCGAGGTGCACGTTTGCACACAGTCAAACGCTACGCGTTATTCCCCGGCGAGCCACGGTGGCCGAGAGACCGCCGTGACTTGACTTACGCGTTCGACCCGAGCAATCCGTTAACCGATGAGGTCAAGAGCGTTTTCGCACGCGCGTTCGGGAGGTGGGCAGAGGTGACGGCCTTGAATTTCACGCCCATCGAGTCTTTCTCGAGCGCCGATATCACGATCGGATTCTACACCGGAGATCACGGCGACGGAGAGCCTTTCGACGGCGTGTTGGGAACCTTAGCTCACGCTTTCTCGCCTCCGAGCGGAAAATTCCACCTAGACGCAGACGAGAACTGGGTTGTTTCCGGCGACCTCACCAGTTTCCTCTCCGTGACGGCGGCGGTTGATCTAGAATCTGTGGCGGTTCACGAGATCGGTCATCTTCTCGGGTTAGGACATTCCTCGGTGGAGGAATCCATCATGTATCCGACCATCACGACAGGAAGGCGTAAGGTTGACTTGACCAATGATGACGTGGAAGGAATACAATACTTGTATGGTGCGAACCCTAATTTCAACGGCACACTTCCACCGTCGTCCACCACCAGTGGCCAACGAGACACTAGTAGCTTTGGTGCCGCCGGGAGGATTGACGGTTCATCACGATCGACGATTTTCAGTCTATTGTTGTCAACCGTCGGATTCTTCTTGTGGTTCTCACCGTAGATAAAACCTTTTTTTTTTTATCTTTACTTGATTTTTTAGATTGGTTTATTTACCTCACACTTTAATTTTTTTTTTATATAAAAGGATGGAGATATATTCAGCGTTGGTTCATATCTACAGTTGTTCTTCAGTCACATATACTTCTGTATATAAATTTC
Organism: Anastatica hierochuntica; assembly: GCA_900406275.1. NCBI lineage: Eukaryota > Viridiplantae > Streptophyta > Magnoliopsida > Brassicales > Brassicaceae > Anastatica > Anastatica hierochuntica. The sequence goes on along the minus strand of OVAN01012194.1, from coordinate 4,818 downwards.
TTCATATATAATTATGTCCTACCAATGTTGAATTCGTGTTATAATTTCTCATCTGCTTTGTTTATTGGGAGGCTTTTGTTGGTTAGGATTCACTATTGAGCGAGTCCTAGGCTTGTCAGACCATATTTTAGGGGTAACGATCATAATATAGTAGGAATTTTAATTCTCATAAAAAGTAGTCGAAAATAATATTTTCTCATGTTTTGCGTCAGCTAAGACACCGCTCCGACGGCCCTTTTCTCTCTAGCAGCCATTTACCCTTGGTGAAACCCTAAATCTCAAGATCGAAATCGACGGCCGGCGTTTTCTTTGAGCCGCTGTCGGGTTTGTCGTTCTTCTTCGACTTTCCAGTTTAACTTCTCGACCTCCTTTGTAGTTGTTGCAGCTTCCTTTATGAATCTAGAGGTCTTTCCCTTGGATCTTATTATTGTTAATCGGAAGCTATGGGATAAAGGAACGAGATTGATGGGTCGTTTCGGCCTCGGTTCTTCGTTTTGCCGATCTCACAGCTTGCTATTCCGGAGTTTTTGGAGATTGATTAGAGAACAGTTGTTGTGGTCGAGTGAATCTATCGGAAGTCACAGATGGGTTAAGCATTCGTTTGGGCTTAATGGAAAATTCTCCGTGAAAGCTTGACGTCTCCGGTGTGGTTGTGTTGGCGAGATTTCATCACTCCATCTCTTCTGTCTCTCCTTGCTCTGTTTTTTAAAGCTTCGTAAAGGTCTCTGTTTATATAATTACTTTAGTCTTTAGTGGTATAAGCTTGGTTAGATTGTTGAGGTCTCACAGTGAGGTCTCGGGTGTGGTTTTCTTTAAGTCTTGTTTCTTTAGCATCTAGGTTTGATGTGGTGGTCTCTGGGTATTAGATTTTTAGGTTTTGTGTAGTTCCTGTGGGTGTTTAGTTCGTTTGGGTGTTGAGTTTAAGTTATTGGTAATTAATATGAAGGAGCCTATGGGGTTGAACAATTAGTATGTGGTTTTTAGTGCGTTAATTGTTAGTGTGGTCTAGGTAGGTTTTGGGGTGTGCGAGAGGTGTCCTCCTCCTACTAGCTAGGATCAACGGATAGTTTCCGGGTCCTCAGTAAGGAGGTGTGTAGAGCATCTAGTCTTTGGCCGTTGGCTTTCTACGGATACCTTTTATGGTGTTTAGGCTCCTCGGCCTGGTGTGTCGTTTCGGCGTTGTCCTCGTGGCTCATTTTTGCAAGTGAGCAATATAATGAGCGTCACCCGAAGATCATTCCTTGCTTTGATGGCTAGTTAAGCTCAGCTCCACTACTCCTCCGGTCTGTTCCATTTTCTACCTAGATCATTCTTTTCTTTATTGTACTTTTTGTTCTTCACATAGTTTTTTTCTGTATGTTGTTTTATTTGCGTTACTTTCGTGTTATTCTGGTTCCGGGGGTTCTTTTTAAACTCGCCGGCTTTTGACTCCGGAAAAGGCTCGGGCTTTTGCCGGCTTATGACTTTGTAATCGGGTTCTTCTCAAATAATATCAGATGGAAAAAGAAAAAAAAAAGACACCGCTCATTATTGAAAATTCCAAAGTATTAATTCCCATTACGACTTAGGGCGAAGAAATAACACAAAAAGAAATGTTATTTAAAGTTTGTTGGTCTAATGGTTAATTGAAGCGACAAAATATATAAAAACACTCTAGAATACGGAGGTAAGAATTGTATGTGTTGAAAATTTTCAATATTGTAGACTCATAGTTTTGTATATGTGAAAAGGCAAATAAACATTTTCTACCCATTTTGTTTGGCAATTATTGTTGATAATTTGTTTTTTTTTTTGTCGACAATCCGGACCACAACGGACCGGCCCGATAGTCCTAACCCTATTATCGGGAAATTTATCCTCACATACGAGGAGTCCATATCACAACGGGCCGATCCGGTAGCCCATAGCCCCTCATACGGGGTCTGCGCGCACATATGCGCGACCGGAAGTTCGAACCCTCGACCTCCGAATTTGGTGAGCTGAGCGCCTGCCACTAGGCTAAAGGTCTCGCTCTTGTTGATACTTTGTTTATTTGTTGGTTTTTCATCGGTTTTTCCAAGATTAAATTCATAAATCTCGCATAATCAGACAATTAAACAAACAAAATAACAATCTCACTTAATCAATCAATTTATTTTAATTTGAGTTAGAGCACATTCAACCACAGTCTCTTAACTTTTTTTTTTAATAAAATATATGAGTGGCCCCACTATTTTATTAACATACGTCTCTTGCAGATCTTAAATAAGAGACGGTTTCTTCAACTATTCGCGGGCCCCACCGATACGTGGCGGTCCGCGATTGGTTCCTTTTTTAATTTTATTTTTTTAAAATTTTTTTTCAAAAAAAAAAAATAATAATAAAAAAAAAATTTTAAGAAACCCTAATATGGGTTTCTCGGTTGATTATGCTCTTACACATTTTTGTGTCAAGTTGCACACAAGAATAATCAATTTAATGAAGAGATGTTTGTTGTTTGGGCTTTAAAAAGTTCATTTATGGTGGTCGTTTTTTTTCTCCACATCTATTCAATCGCACCTTTTGTCTAATCGCACTTTTTATGGAGAATTGAAGAAGAAAATCTTTTGCTTCTTCAAATCCAATTTCTAACATTCAACTCTCTCTCTATCTCTCTTTCTCCTCTCTCTCTCTCACACACACACACACAAACACACACACACACTCTCTCTTTTCAGACAAGAAAGAAGACAATTTCTTGAGTTTCTCCAATTCTTAGACAATGTTGCTCGCGATCCTTTCCACTCTGATCGTCTCCGGTAAGTTTGCCTTTTGTTTTCATGATACATACTTCTTTCTCTATAACCCGTCTCTCTTCCGGTATAAGACTGTTGCTATCCATAAGCATTGAAATGTTCATCTCCAAACCACGCCAGTATGCACCAGGTTTGTTTCGTTCCGAAGCTTTCTCTTCCTTTGCATGTGGAGTTAGTTTCGAAATAGAAGTTGTTGGGGAAACTTGGTGTGAAATTAGTTTCAAAATTAGTTTCCGGTTAGGGTTTGACCATTAAGTTTTCGGTTTGTGTCTTGGTAGGGGGTAGCGGTGGCGCTGGTGGTGGCGGCAACGGTAACGGTAACGGTGGTAGTGGCGATAATGGTGGTAGTGGCGGTAACAGTGGTGGTGGTAATGGTGGTGGCGGTAACCCTGATGATGATTCAGACGATGATCGAGATGATCTAGAAGAAGAAGAAAGAAGAAGATTATGATAAATATGATGAGGAGAAAGACAATATCGGTACATGGGACATGTACGACAAAGGTTTCGAAAGCGAAACCATGATACGCTCCGACGACTCCGACAAAGGTGAAGAAGTAGATAGCTGTCCAAGGCCCCCCAAAAAGCGTCATCTTGAGGCTCCTAAGGATTACTACTTTCCAGTGAACAGATGGGGAAACGACATTAGCTCCCCCGGAGAACACGACAGTGATAATAAAGATGTTGGTGGTGATACGGATGGTGGTTATCCAAGAGACCCCGCAGCGACCCCGACAACGACCTCGACAACGATGAACCCTGATCCCTTAACGTTAACTCTTAACTTTTTTAATTGTCTTTTGTACTAAACCAAACTTAACTTTGTTTTGCCTTATGTTAATTAAATCGGTTCTTTGTTATGTTAGTTTTTTAATCTTTTCTTATGCGCTTAAATTAGTCCATACGTTTAAAACGTGCTTAATCACATAAATTAAACAATTAAAAACTCAAAATCGAGATTAACAAACCTGAAACTATGATATTCACATCAAATTTCACTTCTCTTATTGAGTAACTTAACCAAAACTATAGTATTCACACAGAGTTTCACTTCTCTTCTTGACAAACTAATGATATTCACACCAAGTTTCACTTCTCTTCTAGCGATTTCGAAAGGAAAAACACGAGGGAGATTTTGACTGAGCAGATAAGTTTTTTTTAAAAAAGATTCGATTGGATCTCGGGTCGGATCTGGAATACCTAATGGATTTTTGAGTAGATAAGTTTTTTTAAAAGAAAGATCCGATTGGATCTGGGATGGATCCGGAATACCCAACTCATGTGTGGTTGGGTTGGTAATTACTTAAAAAGTCAGATGTCCTTTTTGTCTTTTCTCCATTTTACGAATTTTTAAATTAAATAAAGAAAATATGTTTTTAGTGATGGATCATTTTTAGTAAAATGGATCATTTTTTCTCAAGGAGGAGTATTTGAGCATGGGATTCTAATGTAGCGAAAGGTACAAAAGATACAAAAAATCTTATTTAGTTGAGATCCTCAGATTTTATTGGGCCGTATGGGCTTTATGCGTTGTCTAGATTAAGATAGTTAGATTAAACGTTGTATGAACTAGTATATAAGATAAACATTAATGTAATTTTAAATCTAAAAAATCATAATACAAAAGGAACAATTTCTTGACATGGTATTGATAGCTCAGGTTTTCGCCCGAGATCACACTGCAAGTGCACAAAAGTATGTTGTAGTGGTTCGGGATCGAATCCACAAAGACCAAAGGTAGTACGTAGAATTTCAGATCAAATAGCGGTCTAAAGCGAAAAATATGTCTTGTAAGAGATAAAATAAATCGAAATTAAGAAAGCAAAGAAAACAAGCAGGCAACAACGGGGTTTTAAATCAATCAAAGAAGAGTTGGGCATTGGGTAATCTCAGGAAAACATTTAATTGTTGAATCGAATTATTGACTAGGGAACATGTTTTAAACCGTCTTGAACTCAAACACAATTGTAGAATTGATCTACTTTTGTAGTACCAATTCCCTATGTATTAGAAACCTCGAGACTAACTTCCATTGACTCTCAGA
>OVAN01012193.1:0-13967 GCA_900406275.1 Anastatica hierochuntica | reverse complement strand
AAAAATAAAGTGAAACACCAAAACACCAAATTTAGTGTTTTTTTAACACCATGTTTGGGTTGGAGATGCTCTTAATGACAAATAGTTCTTTCACTAGAGGCAGGTGTAGGGTTCGGATCCTAATTTCGTGAGATGACAACAAAGGTTATGCAACTACTGACCCACTTGTTCCTTTCGTATATGTGTATGTATCCGTTTACTCCCATTTTTTTGTGTTAATGAGCATTTTCTATAACCTAACAACACTATAAAACAATTGTTTATCTGGCGAATATAGCAGAAAACAAAGAGGAAACAAATAAGTAGTTGTATATATAGTGCTACTATATGGTAACAAAATAATTTAATCGAGATTAGTATAACTTTAAGAAAGCGTGTGGTTCAATTATTATTGATAGTCAAAGACTTTTTAGCATACTTGCTTAGTTGTTTGTCAAAGTGGTCTTTGCTTTGCCTTCACGTTAGCCATTTAATTTCCTCTTTCTTTTCTTCTTTACAAAAGTCAATAGATTTGTAGAAGGTAACTACTTAAAATCTTTTCAAATATGAGAAACATAAAAGAGAGAGAGCAGAAATTGAAAGTGCATTTTTTTGTTTTCAGCAAAATATTTTTACAAGTTGGAATATATGTTTCACAAAAAAATAATTGATATTAATACGAAAACATAACTTATTCTTAAATTAACGATATGGTCACAAATTTAAGTTATGTTTGAATGATTCGTAAAAAAACGAACATTTTATATCGTTTTGACTATCTTTCTGAAGAGATTAAAGGTTTACGGACATGACCGACTCTGAACACAAGCATGAAAAGCATAAATTTGCGGTTCATTTTTTATAGGAAAAAAATTTAAAACTTAAAACGGCCTTATTTTTTTAAAAAAATTGAAAACGTATGAAAAATCAATTTATATTTTCTTTGCGTATTGTGGTATTCAAAATCTCAAGGCCGATCCTGTTTACGGACTACAAACTTTTTGATCATAAAACAATATGATTCTATTTTTTTCGAGACAAAAAAAAGAGAGAATTTTCTCATGGTTAGTTGTATTATTTCCTCAAAGTGACCAGATTGATTTGTTGTCAAAACCATTGAGATCCTTTTGAGTTCCAAATAAGACAGATTTGACTTTTGTTGGCTTGTAATATTCCCTTCTTACACCATTGGAAACACAAACCAAAGCCTCTCTCCATGTGCTCACTTTCTTTCTCCAATAATCTCTTTTCGGGGCTCTCAATATCACACACGCTCTTGTTTCTGTCACATCCCATCTCTTTATTTTTAAATATGAACCAAAACAAAACTTACTGCATGTCTTTGCTCCTTTTTATATTATCTCAAAGTATCATATTATACATATATCAGAAAGGGTGATCTCTATGCATGCCAAAAAGGTCAAGTTCAAAAACACAAATTGTAAATATTGCTTAGACCGCGAGAGATCTCTTTCGTTTTGTTTCTAACCTCATCAATCTAGTATTTCGACTCTTGATACAAATACTCATATTTATTGTATTGCATCATTTTATAAGAAATTCGGCATTGTGTTTGCAATTATTTTCATGCATCAATTGTGAACGGATCGGATCGGTGATAAGATTCACATATTTAGTAAGTGCTACAATCAAGATAAAAAAATGATCGGGTTTTTATATTTGGTCAAGAAAAAAAATGCATTTATAAGTAATTTTTTCCCGTAAAATCAAAGGTCGAAAATGTATGCTTGGTGTCATGCCGATTGTAAATTAAGCAGTTTTTTTGCAATGAGAAATAAATAATTTGTTTTCATTTTTATTAATTTTTTGTATTTTAGTATGTTGTTTCTAAAACTGTATATAAACGACGTGTATCTCTTTTCCATGCAAATATGACGATCCATCTCTAAAATATTTTTTTACCATTTAGAAACACACAAACGAATGTTTCGACATAAATATATTAATTTTATGTTAAACACATCTTTATAACTATTGATCAATAATCATTGAACAAATTAATATTTTTTTAAAAATACATATTTTATCAATATCAATTGACAAAAATACATATAATTTTAAAACTTCAATTATTATAAATAGAAAAATCATATTATTTTCTTTACAAACAGAGTGAATATATTTACTCTTTTAACATTATGATTAATTTTTGTAGCTAGATTTATCAATATTACCCACAAATCGATTGGTTTTTGCATGCTTTCATGGTACGAATAGGGAACATTTGCGTTAATTTATAAAGCTTTTTCCTTTATTATTTTTTTTCTCTGACTGTAATTATGAATCACAGTAACTTTTATACACTAGTAGTATATACTATTACTCTCTCTATATGCATATTTCAACAAAGTTTTTTTTATCTGACTGTCCTTAGTAATAATCCTTTTATATATGTGACATGACAATTATAGCAATCTAACGGCGTTAACAAAATACCATCACACGTCATCATTCATTCGTCGGAGGAGCGGGTCCCACGCGTCTCCTCGACAGTCGAGCTTCTAAATCGGACGGCTGTGATTGCACAGACGTTAAAACGCTCAATTATTCAATAGTGATGACTTGGCGTTATCTAATTGGATTGTTTTTATCTGAGTTTAGATCAGCTTGCAACAGATGCTTCATTCCGTGAACCATTTTCTCTCATCCATCGCAATTTTGGTAGATGCATTTACAATTTTGGTAGATGCATTTATGTAACATTCTCGTCCGCTTTTTCCGTATATTTGAGTGTTTTTTTTTGGATTCGCGGATCTACTTTATCCGATTGCTGCATCTCAATCAATTTGTCGAACTTGTAACTTTTTGAACTATGCGACTGTTTTTTTTTCATCGAAACTTTTTTCATTAAGCAAACGGTAGAATATGAAAAATACAAAGTGTGCTATTGAATTACAAATAAAACAATAAGGACGAAAAATAAAAAGTACATCCGCTAATAAAACTAAACCAATAAAAGCATCAATGCCACGTTCGAGACACGAAAGTGTCTATAACTGTTTCTTTACCGCCCCAACGCATATATTGTCAATGTCAAACAAACTCACGTCGACCATCGACCATGATTTATAAGTACCATTATTTCAACATCGACCAAAACTGCTCATTCCCATTAACTTTTATAAAAAAAAGTAGTATATGTTTCCAGTATATCTAAGAAATGTGTATAATATATATTCAATGTAATATTTGAAACTATATGTGAAGGGAAATAGAAAACAAGAATATTTGTGTTGGTCCTCGAGCAGCCTGTTACTTAGCCTTAACTTGTCTAATGCAATTACGGTAATAAAAGAACTTTTGATGAGAAAACAATTAAACAATTTTAAGAACTTTTTATTTTAAAGAAAAAAAACATAGAATACGTATGAAAGAAGCAAAACCAATCCAAAGCGCTTCTGTGATACGTTTGTGTATTATATGTTGTATTATGTAATAAGAACACCAAGAGAATAAAAATAAATAACGAAAAAAACATTTAAGCAAATGCTTATCCGATAGAGTAAGCCTATATTTTTGCATTAGAGCTTGATATTTGTAACTCTTTCAAGTCTTTTTTTTTCCCCTTATTTTTTGAAGATTTGTTTTAATCTTCTTTGCACATCCATGTGCGTTACATTGCAAAATTAAATAAATAACAAGAGCTCGAAATCTTTAATATCCTATGTAAAGTTCATAGGGTCCGATTTTCTCTTCTAAGTAGAAGACTTATTTTCAAAACTTTAGTGAATGAATATATATAGTTGTCTTTATTGTATCAATAAAGCACAAGGAGACGAAGGAGAAGAAACTTGTGTTGAGTCTTTGACACCAAACACTAATAGCTACTGCAAGCAAATCATTTAATTTCACTGCTATGGCTCCACTCTCCTTATATCATCATCGTTATCGTGGATCTCTGATCATTCATTCATCCATCTTCATCATCGTAAAACGCCATGATGATGATGACCATCTTTTGTTTTCCATTGGCAACTTACTATTTTAATTATAAATTTACATTGAAAATGCAAAACAATATTTTTATTGAAACAAAATTAAAACTTTCAAATGATATTTGTTATAGAGTGAAGAGCATACATTTAAAAAAAATTAGTAATTTTTTTTGGGCCATGGAATGCTTGATCTCGACTTCGCGCGTGGACATTATCTTTGCAACTGGCTGCATGCAGTTAATCTCTTTAACCTATAATCCGGATGCATGACCAGTCTTCGCGTCAGAGTTTGAAAATTTCAAAACCTTGAAAAGCAATTTTCCAGTGTTCAATATTTCTACATTTTTAGAGATTCGAATATTGTAACGGACAATCTTGCCAAAACGGCAAAATCTAAAAAAATTATTTTTTTATATAAGCACCACGGTTGTCGTGTTTAGCCCGGTAAAAAATATACTACCCGAACCTTAATATATGAGATTTGATGACAAAAAAACTAGTAATCTTGAAAAGCAAATGTTGTCATCCTCAAATTAAGCGTTTCTGGTTGTCTACTTTAAATTATGTTTTATTTTATAAACAACCAATTTGTTTACTTTTTTTCTTTATAATCTTTTTCCTTTTTTAAAAATCAATTCAAACCTAATAATAAAAGTTAAAAAAAGAAGAAGTTTAAAGCCAAAACTAAATGGACAAAATGATCTAAAATCAGAGTGGGTGGGACACAATTTCGATTCCATCACTCCATTATTTTTGTCCATCTTGAAAAAGGAAATAAACAAATTATTCACGTTTCAAAACTAAATTAAAAAATGTTCTTTTTCAAAATTATAAAATAGTTTATTAAATCAAAAGCTTCAATATCACTAAGGTTTTTTTGAGTGTGTGTGTGAAGGGTTTGGTATGTTTGCATCTACCAAACTTGTTCATAGCAACTTAGTATATTCTTTACAAGAATAAACAAGTATCTAGTGTCACAAAAAAGCTTTATATAAAAGAAATTTTTATTCCATTATGGCTTCGATTTACTATCTTGAAAATATAAACAACATATGAACACTAGGATCTCATTAAGAAAGTAAGTACCCAGAGTTGAAATATATAAAATATTCGTTTGATTTTATATTATGATTCTATAAAATTACTTAGAACTATCACAACTTAAAATAAAATCCTAATATAATTTAGGATTTGATCCGTTGAAGGAAAAAAAAGAAGGATTCTAAAAATCCCCCAATAATTAAAAAAACCCATTTGCATGTATAATCCACATACCAGAAGGATACACAAACTATGGAAAGTTCTTGTTGTGTGGTTGTTTTGTTGGTTTGCTCTCACATAATATTGCAGCTTGATGTGTTCTCATCACTGAAGTAGTGAGAATACTGGTCACCACCACCGTGTGGCGGATACGGGTATGGGTATGGATAAGGATACGGGTACGGATGTTGTTGGTGCGGTTGAGGTTGAGGCGGCATGTAGTTGATAGCTGGCGGTGGACGAGCGTACATCATTGGCTGGAACCGCTCGTTGCCCATGGCTCGTTGTTGGTTCATAACCGCGGCTAAGTATTGTTGTTGTTGCTGCTGCTGCTGTTGTAAGTAGGGGTTTCCGGGCATTGAGTCTTGTCCGCCTCCGCCGTTGCCTGGGCCTTGGAAATAACCTGGTGGTGCTCCTGTTGAAGGGCCACCTCCGCCGCCGCCTGGACCCATTGCGGGTAGTCCTTGAACCGCTTGCATATTATTACCCATTGAACCAGGACCACCACCACCCCCCATTGGAGGTAGATTACCCATTGGACCACCCATTGGCATACTCATGGTTGGAGGTCCTCCTCCGCCATTTCCGCCTCCCATTGGACGGAATCCCGGCGGGAGTCCTCCACTCATAGGTCCTCCGCCGCCGCCACCTCCACCGTTGTTACCCTTTTTGCCAATGTTGGGACCGCCGATCATCTGGCCTCCCCCACCTCCTTTATTGCCGTTAGGACCACCACCGCCTCCACCATTTTTCCCATCTAACGGATGTCCCCCACCGCCTCCACCGTTTTTACCGCCGTTCTTGCCTCCGCCTTGGTTTGGATTACCCACATTACCGCCACCGCCCCCACCTGGACCTCCCTTTTTACCGCCGTTTCCTCCACCGCCACCACCCATTTGAACAGGAAAAGGGACACCTTTACCCCCAACTTTAGCACCCGCCGGTACTGGACCAGGACCACCGCCACCGCCATTTTTCTGAGCGTTTAACATCTGTTGAGCATTAGGCATCATCATGTTAGGCATCATGTTACTAGGCATCATCATGTTCCCACCACCACCACCACCCATCATGGGCTTCATCTTGTTAGGAGGAGGAGGGTGGTCATCAAACTCATCATCTTCCAAATCATCATCGAACTCATCGTCATCATCAAACTCATCGTCAAACTCATCATCACTGAAATCTCCATCATCATCATCATCATCAGGAACATCAAACTTCACAGCCTTCTGATTAGGATTCTGAGGAACCTTATTCCCAGGAGGAACAGAGCCAGGCCCTGATCCCTTCAACTGCGGAGGAGGAAGCTTCAGATCTTGAAACCCTTTCATCTGCTGAAGCTGTTGAAGCTGCTGAAGCTGCTGTGGATTCAACTGCTGCATCTGTTGTGGAGTTAACTGTGGAAGAACCATCTTCGGTGGCCCACCACCACCACCACCTCCTCCTCCTCCACCACCACCGTTCTTCTGGCCTTTGTTATTGTTCCCACCGCCACCACCACCACCACCTCCGCCGCCTCCACCGCCTTTACCGCCGTTGTTAATCTGCATGGCTTTGAACTGATTGGCCAAGTTGGGTTGATTCTGATTAGTGTTGTTTGCCTTTGGAGCTCCCCAAAGTTCAGCATGTTTACCAGATTTCAAAAGCTTCTTGATAAGAACAGAAGGATCTACGTTTCCAGACACAGTCACTTTCCCTTGTTCTGCATCTATCTTTGTCGTGAAAACACCTTAAAAAAAGTCAAATCAAAAACACCAAAACACTCTCTTTTAGTCAAATCTCAAACTAAAGAAAGTCAAAAACAGAGATTTTTGTTTTCATTGTCTTTATATAATATATACCTTCAATTTTCTGTAGAATTTTCTTCACTTTCTGTTTACAACCATCACAATGAATGTTCACTTTGAGAACACAAGTCTACAGAACAGAGGAACAAAGAAAACAGAGTAAATTCTCATATTACTGTAAGAATATAAATAAAAAAGATAATAATAATGATGATCAAACCTGTATCTTCATAAACTCTTCTTTACTCATTTTTTTTAGTTTCTTGAATTGGTAAAGAAATTTTCAAATCTGTCTCACTTTAGTCACTAGATCTGAAGTAACTCCTCTGGTTCTTGAAAGTTTAATCTACAATACCAAAAACCCAGAAAATGTTTTAGCCAAAAATATAACTGTGAATCACACACATGTTGTACATTGTTATCTGAAGAAAAGGTTTAGAAACAGAGAAGGACTTACTTGAATGAAGCAAAGAAGAAGAAGGAGAAGGAAGAAAGTTTCAGACTTTACAGTAAGTTTGGTGAAGAACATTAACTTCTCTACTTCATCTATTTCAGAAGTAGAGAGAGATGATGATGACGATGATGCAAAGTTTGCTACTTCGTTATCTTTTTTAAGATGGGGTTTTAATTTATTAAGAGAAATGGAGTGAGTGCAGTGTACTCTTGTTTTGGGCTACTGTATATAATACTATTATTATTTAATCTTCTTCTTTTTCCATAAATATTATTTTAATGGTAAGATGTGAAAATTAAAAAAAGATTAGTAGTATTAATCTATGTTTTAAAATCCCGCTTGCACATATTATTCCTCTGCGTATCCGCTAAATGATGATTGTCCAATTTGTTTATTATGTAGTTCGATTTATTCAAACATTATACGATTTAACTTATCAGATTAAAATTTTAACTAAACTGATCCGTAAAATCAAATAAACATATAGTATAATTGCTAAAATTGTATAAATTAGTTACTTTTTGTCTAAAAATAAATAAAAAATCTAAAAATTAAAATTATAAATTTATTATATATTTATAAAAATTATATTAAATTAAAAATATCAAAATAATACAAAAAAAGTTCTCGATTAACCTCCGTTTAATCTCCGATTTTCAGCTAGGCGCCGAGCCGACTTCCGTCACTCGATTAGTGGTCTAACGAGCTATCGAACATTGATATTAAAACTAAACAATTAAATAATGAATAAAAAATGTACTAAGCAAATTTTTTTGGTCAGAAAAATAAAGTATAACTAAACATTGGAAATAAGAACTAAGAACACTATGTGAATATTCATAAAGTCACCCCTATATACTTAATTACTAATACAAGGATGTGCTTTTATTTTATTTTATTTTAATTTACTCTTTCTAAGACTTATTAGCTCGGCTTATATGGCTCCGCTTAGCCTCAACAAAACACACAATGGTTTTATAGGGATATAAACTAAATTATAATTAGATTAATTTTATTTCTTAACAATGGACTGATTAGTTTAAACTTTTAACGTTACAAGTGTGATTAAAAACGTGAAGTTGTTCTCTCTTGATTCCTTCCGTCTAAACCGGTCCTAGGAATTTTGCTACAATAAATTTAGGAACAATCTTATAATGCAATAAATTAAATGAAACTAATATCATTTTGCCTTGACAAAATCATGAAGAAAATCAACATTTTGCTCATTGGTTTGTTTCTATACCTTTTATAATTTGGTTAGTATTTAATATAGTTTTGGTTTATGGTTCAGAAATTGCAAATAATGAATTTATATATCTGGGATGGTATTAAATATCACATGGTCTTTTTTCAGACAGACTCAAAACATGGAGTGTTATACGGAAAAGAGGAGAGAAAATAAAATGAGTAAACTAAATTTTTTTTTAAAAAACCTAAGAATTGATTTATATGATTAAATACCTAATCATGATTAATTTAGTTCTACGATTCAAAGGAAACTATTGACCTTATCGATTCACATATATACTCTTAATAACTTGTCACAATTATATCGTTTCGCGCATGGCTAGGTTTTTTAATCATTACCAAACAATACTCGATTGATGTTTTCGTTTTATATTAAAATCGCCACGGATCAGGGTTTAATGATAATCACTTATTTTTTTGTCTAATAATAATATTAACTTTTGCTTAACTAATTAATCAACTTAACCTTATAAATCACATCCATAAATGGAGGACACTCTATAGCTTATCAAGTTTTTTCCTTCTAATATAGTATATGACATATTTTGAATATTTTTGAACATTTTTTTTTTCAGAAATTTTTTTCAACGGTATTATAAATAATCATCTAGTTAAAAACTACAACAAATGTTTTACATCAAGTTATCCATTTTAAAGTGTTATTTTAAAAGGAAAAAAATAACTATAAGGTTATTCCAACAAAAAAAAATAATAACTATAAGGTTTAGGGAACTGAAGGAGAAAAAAATTACTTCACAAAGTGTAGCCAAATGGTTAAGTAAACCTTTTGACAATGAGAGAGTTCACTCTACTCACTGATGTTGATATTGGCTAGTTCCATTTGATATTTGGTCAATTTTTGAATCTTTTTGTTTGGCTATGTTTTTTGTGGGCAATGCTTGAGCCATACTTATCGAAGAGCCTGAAGTAACATTGTAATAGGTCTTTTTTTTAGGGTCACGTTTTTGTAGTAATAGGTTTTATGGCTCACTTGCAAAAGGAATTTTTTTTTTGATTATAAAACTTCGTTTTCACCAAAAAAACATAATTACAAAAAAGTTAGAAACTTATCCTTTTAAAATTCTAATGAATAAAATGAACAAATAAAAAAGCTCTGTGACAAAGATTAAGATCATGACCGCATTTCCAGCCATCGGATGAGCAATCCATCTTGAGTTTTATATAGCCGCATCGATAGAATCTTGTTTCTTATCAATTTGTCAATTATATGCACCTGAACAGTAGAGTCAATAGGAGTGTACCCGTGCCTTCTTCGATTACGCTCCAACCAAAGGAAGAACCGATCCTGTTGACGCAGCTGTCACGAGGTTAGCAGTTGCAAAACCAGCGGCCAATCACACGTGTAATGTGTTCCCAGTAACCGACGAACCAAAGCTGCCCAAATAGCCTCAGCGAAGACACATCTGAAAAAGAGATGATCGCGTGTCTCCAACGGTACACGACAGAACACAAAAGAAGTAAAAATACTTTGCCCCAGAGAACCATACGATCTCCTATGGACAATCTATTCCGGACGGCCAACCACATAATGAACGCATGCTTGGGTATAGCATGTTTGAACGAGACTCCTTTGAACCACTTGCAAAAGGATTGTTAATAAGTCACTCCTTTAGTCTTATATAAAAACAATGTTTTTTTTGAAACTAGGATCTAACCCGCGCATTCTCGCGGAGAATTATTAACTTTTGATTTTAATTGTATTATTATTTGATTTTTGAAATGGTGTTTTAAGAACTTTTTTCATTTTATGTAATGCTATCAATGGTCAGTATAAAAATATTTTTGATGTTTTGTGTTTTGTTTTGATAGATAAGAAATGATGTTCGATTTTTTAAAAAATTATACAATAACTCAAACATTAAAAAATGAAATAGATGTTATAAAATGAAATAGATGTCATAGACCAAAATGTTGCAAAAGTTAAAACTAACACAGAAGTGTGGGACTCACTAGTTGAAAAAATGACAAAATTGGTTAAAAGAAGAGAAAGAGATCTAAGAAGAATTTGGGCATAAGAAAATGGTTTTAAAATTATTATTTATTTGTCTTAATAGAAATTTAATCTCGAATAAATAAAAAATGCGACAAGAAAATTGGTAAAAATGTTACTTTTTTGAAAAAATGTTAGTAAGTATTCCGTTACATATTAATAGATGTTTTAGATAAAAAAATTGTTTCAATTTAAAATATGTTTTCAGTTTTCAATGCAAAATTAAATAGGTTTTTTACACTTTTGACTATTTGTATTCTGCATATTGGTCTTTTATTGATGAATTGTGATTAGTTATATGATAAATGATGTTTTAGTTTATAAAAACAAGAAAATTAATGATTTCTTAATTTATGTGTCAAAACCTTACACATAAAACAAGGGTAATTAATTAATTATAAGGATTGCCAAAAGTTCTTCCATTAATTAGTTTTCCTAACTCCAAAATGCGAAATTATTTTTAATTTCTTTTTTTTATATACAAGAGGGAGATCTTTTGTAAAATATCTTCACCATTTTATTACTACTCTCTTTGTATCAATGATTGCTGTTGAAAGATATTATACATAGATTAAGAAAACATTTATTTTTTGTTTTTTTAAAATAAAACATCATTTAATACCTATTTAAACATATTTCAACAAATAATAAAATAATATGTATAATACAAATAGTCTAAAAAATATAAAACACAATTAATTTTACATTAAAAATCCAAAACATTATATAATTTAATACAAATTATTTTTTAAAACATCAATTAAAATGACACGAAAAAAAGATTTTTTTAGACATTAAAAAGTAGTAAAAATTTATTTTTTGTGTTGGAACTAATTTCCCTAAAAAAAAAAAGGAAAAAGGTGGGGTTGGGTAAATGATGAAAGCCACCCTTACTAGTTACGAGTGAACGGACATAATCACGTTTCGCATCAGTTTCTCTTTTTTTTAAAAAAATCTTTTTTAATATTCAGTTATTGAACATTTATTTTATCTAAATTTAGACACTTTTGTTATACGCATTTATCATTATTGCCCTTTGTCTCAAAAGCCTAAATAATGTAAACATAGCATGAAAACTACTCTCCTCTCTACTTAATTTTGTTTTTCTGTTGGCTTTTAATTAATCTATATTATAACTCATACTTTTTTTATTGACTATGAGGTACTAGATCCATGGGTCTTTAATTCCACAAGGTATAATCAGATCAGATACTCGTCTTTTATGAACCAACTCTTTTTTCCGTAGTTCTTTTCTTTCGTCTAGACGATAAAATGAAAACAAAGTTCATTGCTGTCCTTATCAAATATGAAAGTTAACTTTAGTAAAAAAATCTATATCATTCATATAAATTAACTTTTTCCTGGATGTGATATTAATTTCCGAAGAGTTTTTGACATGTAGATTATAATTTTATGGAATATATACACAAATGTTTATTTTGGTTTGATAAAGATATAAATGTTTATGTATAGAAAAGTTCTGAAATCGCCGAGACTCATTTGTTCTAGTGGCAAAGGTTCTGGTATTGAGTTCTCAGACGTCTGGAGTTCGACTCCACCAAATTGCGATGTCCTGCGTCATAGGGTTTGGCTATGAATCAGATTTTGTCGATCCACCCGTGTCAAAAAAAAAAGTTCCAAAATCAACAAACAACGAATGAGGCGCAAGTATGGTTAGGTCTTAACTCTTTATAATATATATCTTAGAATGTTAAAGCAGAAAATACAATAAAAATTGTCACTCGTAAAAAATCTACTAGGTAGATATTTCATTGCCATATCAATAATACTTAATTTGTAGGTTTGTACCATATAAATAGATAGGACAAACGTGACGAATTCAAGCTTTTTATAACGAGAGGACATGGTACAATTTTGAAATTTATGATTAAGTTTTATGATAGTTGCGGAACTATTTAATTAAACGTGCTGCATTTTTGAATTATTTGAAATTTCCTAGGGTACATATATATATATATAATTATTTGAAATTTTCTAGGGTATATATACATATATATCTTTGCAAATTTGTACGAAAGGATTTATTGTTTTTTATTTTTCCAGCGTTGCTGAAAATTAAAATGATTTCGATCCAAAAAAATCTCAAAGCTTAAATTCGACAAAAAAACAACTTATTTTTCATATGATCAACTATAAATTTTTCTTTGTTTGAAACTCATTTTATTAAGCTTCCAGTACAAGACTCTCTTCTAAAGAAAACGAGTTACTATGTTTACATGTAACCTCGTAGCATGACTCTCTTAGAAAAGGAATCGGCTTGAGTGTTCAAACTCTAATAAACCATAAACATTTGAATAATTTTTGGGTGATATTGCAGTAAAACTTATAGCTATATGTTTGCCTAAAATGATAGAATTGAGTCACATGAGTCTCAAATGTTCACATGGGGTCATCTTCTTCTTCCTCTTGACAAAATGGGCATTAATTGGAGTTTTTGTCCCTACTCTCTCCTCTTGTTGCTGTCTTTACCTTTTGATTCGTTTCTTTTTCGCCTCTTAACGCATTACAATACGTTTCGGGCTTCGGTTTTTAAATTTAAGATGGGGAATTTTATACTTATCGGCCGTTGAATTTTGAACCATATTTAGTTGTTGAACAGTCGATGAGCGATTTTTGACCTAGTGATTAACTGAAAAACCGAAAATTATACGGTTCAATGGAACTAGTTTTTAGATTATTTTGGTATTTTTAATTAGATCAATTTTATAAAAATCTAATAAATTTTGTAATCGTGATTAACTAATTTATAAGATTTTTAAAAGTATAACATAATATTGTCTAATTTTAATGGTTAATTTTAGTTAAAAGTCTAATCCAATAGGTTAAATATTAAAAATGTTTGAAGAAACGAATTTAGGTTGAAACTAATCATACGACTATGATGTTATCATATTTTCGGTGTTTTAGGACTAAGTTTTAGATGCTTTTGCATATCGTAAAGTGTCTCATCTAGAGTTTTTAGGACTAGTTTGTGTTCGTTTTTAGTGTTTCGTGTCTAGAGTCCTAGAATTGCATATTCCTCTCTTCTCTCACCTTTTTCAGGTACTTTGGATTAACCTTGGGAAGAACTAGCACAAAACGGACCAAGCCCCGCGACGAGAAACGAAAGAGAAGCCTTTACCAGCAATACCGACCCCTTATCCCGACCTGCGCGGGTCGGTATCATCCCCGGCAACGGCGCCAAAACTTGATAAAAGATTTTGGAAGGGCAAGGGCGAGTAAATGCGAAGATTGATGATGGGTTGAGT
>OVAN01012192.1:0-13967 GCA_900406275.1 Anastatica hierochuntica | reverse complement strand
GTGGCACATGTGACGTCATTACAGGTTATATTCCCACTATGTGATTTAATTTCTGGTGGTTGCGTTAGTGTAGTCTATGAGTTGTGTCACTAATCTGTGTCGTCAAGTGTTGCAGTGAATCAGGGATGATCTGGGTTAATNTTAATTCTAGTAAGCTGAGATATCACGCACTGTATCAAGAAAGACTTAAAAGAAAGGTTATCTTTGATATGTGTCTTTGGAAAATGAAAATATGTGTGTGTGTGTGTGTGTGTCGTAGAGGGAAGACGAAGAGGAAGACAAGTCCACCTCTGCAACAGCTGGAACAATGAAGGTATGTCTACACGTTCTTCTACTTGTCAGAATTTTCACATGATACCTACAAAGTCCAACAGGTAAGTCTACTTGGTCCCTCAAACGTCTGTCCAACAGGTAAGTCTACTTGATCCCTCAAACATATGGGTATTACTAATGACATTGGTTGTTAACTTTGCGTGGTCTCAAGAAGGGGGAGAATAAGGGTCGAAGTGACTCTATGACTGATGGAGCTTAGATGATGGGGGAGTGGTCGAATATGGAAGTTGTTATTGATTTTCTTATGTTGTATTTGATCCACTAGTGTAGNNNNTCATTGACTTTTTGACATGTCTGCGTTATGTGGTAGTTGTGTGGTTTATATGGTGCAGGTGCTTGAGAGACACAAAGCTAAAAAGGGGGAGACTGAAGATGCAAGACTTATTACAGTACTTGTCACAGTACGTGTTACAGTGCGTGTTACAGTATTTGTTACAGTACTTGTCACAGTACGTGTTAAAGTGCGTGTTACAGTACTTGTGATAGTACCTGTTACAGTGAGGCGAGTGACGATGTGACAGGAGCAGAAGCAACAGCAGGATTCTGGATAAGAATGAGGAAGATTTGGTGAATCAGGAAGATTCGGAGAATTGTATCTGCGGGAGGATATTGAAGAATATTCACTTTGGAAGATATTATGAAGAAGATAAATGCGAAATATTATTGTAGTTTTATTTCGTATTTATCTAGATTCTAGGGTTTAGTTTTTTCGATAACTATATATTAGAATAGGGTTATCGTTCTTTTCTCTTTGAACGTTTTCAAGAGAAAAAGATAGAGAGAAGTGTTTTTCCTGACTTTCGTACGAAGCTTTGAGGTAGGAACTCATTAACCTTGTATTCGGTCATTGAGTAGTTATAGACTAGATACAACAGGCTAAGAGGATCTTAGTCATGTTGGTGTTTTCTGTTCAAAATACTTGTATGATAGTTTTGAAAGAAAGTTCTAGTGATATACAGAGTTTGATTTGAGAAAACTGTCTGTTGCTGTCGTGAAAACGTTTCTGTGGTAGTCCTCACACTTTCAGTATCCATTCCAAAAGTTGTACTTACTGTTGGAACTAGTATTTGGTGAGAAGTTCTATTTAGGCAACAAAAGTGGATCGATCTAGAACTGTGTACAATCGATCACACACACATAATTAATGCAAACTTTTCTTCTACAAGGACCGTACGAAAGTCGAGTCCCTTGGTTGTTACTTAGTATAGTGCCCCGAACCTTGAAAGAGGAGAGGCTATAATTTTGGGTTGTGTTCTATACCGAAGCTAAAACAGTACCCTAAAATAGATCCCTTTCATGCTAGTTTACATTTTCTACGATTTTTTATTTGTCTAACGTTTATCTTTCATTGATCTTTTCTTTCCTTTCACATTATTTTTTGTTTCATTATTTCATTTAAAACCAAAAACCAAACCTTCTTTGTTACTCCTTAGCTAATTTGAAATTCCATAGATCTTTAGTGCACTACTCGTCCTTGTGGGATCGATAGTTGAAGTACTACAACTACGCGATGCAATTGCAGCTGTAGTGTCGTGTTTTGGGTAAAACTTGACACAAATAAATCTTTGCGGCGCCGATGCTGGGGAAAAATCGAATATCTGAGGATGATAGAAAAAGTAAAATGATACCCTAGAAAAGTAGGAAAAATCAGCCTCTAAAAAGCCTTTAAAAGTGAATAAGGAAGAGGAAATGAATCGATTGTGGGCTGAAATTGTTTAGGATTCTGATTTAGTTTGAGTCTATGTGTTCTTTGATCGATACTCCCTCGAAGAGACTGCAAGCTGTAGATTTATGGACTAGTGATGGAAAACTTGAGTCACTCTTGTTGATTGTGGATGAACTGAGGACGTTGTTAAGTTTGTGGTGAAAACTTGGGTTCTACCTAAATGTCAACACGAGTAAGTGGATTTCGTCAGTCTAAGTTGCTAATAAGTTTTGGAAGTTCAGGTAAGTTTCCATGTTTTCAAACCTCTTCTCTGTTCTTCGTTTTCTTAGCTCAAGAAGGAGCTAGAAGCTAAGTTCGGGGAGTTGATAACACCAATATTTTACCACTTTTCCTATAGGTTTTAGTATGTTTTCTTTTTTAAAAAAAAAAATTTATGCATGGGAAGGTAGTTTTCCTTTCTTTGTAGTGTTTTGATTCATCTCAGGTCAATCTATCCATCTTGGAGTATTATGGAGCTAATTGGAGCTATAGCTAGTTTATGGACAGTTTCCAAGCATCAGAAAGATCATCCAAGATGAAGGCTTTTACACCTTTTTATTTTGGTGCAATTTGGAGAGGAGCTAGAGAAATGAATTAGCTTTCATATGGAAATGGTTTCACATTATTTAAAGTAGTGGATCAAAAGTTATTCTAAATATACTGAAGACTAGTCATGTCGGCTCACGAATGAAGGATGCGTAGGACGGATAGAACTAAATGATCACGACTTTTGTTTTTACAAGGATTTATAACAAGACCAAATTGGATGTAATACCAATCTTTTCAATCCCAAGAAGTCAAGTGAAAGCCATTCTATAAGTATCCCAAATTGAAAGGCTCTAAAGGCCCGATTTTAACCTAATTGACCTATTGTTGGACAAATGCTACGTATACTTGTTTTAGCGTTTAGATTTCAAAGAGTTGCATTGTTTTAGGAGAGATTAGTGTCTCAAGGAAGCAGGGACAAATCCCTTGGGGTCGTGCCCTTCCCATCTCAAAAGATTCAATCTTTCTTCACTGTTTCATCAATAAATCGCTTTTCTCGTTCCTCTTTTCTCTTTGATTGCTCTAATGCTTTCTATTATTTTCTGCTGCGTGTTTAACATGTTAAGTGTTGAGTAGTTTTATAGTTAGACAGTAGGTTATCACAAGTTCATGATCATGTGTTTAGGGATTCAAATCTATTAGGGTTTATCATTAATGTTATCACCTTTGCTCGTATTCAATGTTATCACACTTCCTAGGCCAGTTAATGAGTAGATCTATAATGGTATCCATTCCAAAAGCTTGACTTACCGTTGGAACTAGTATTTCGTGAGCAATTATATCTAGGCAAGGAAAGTGTATCGATCTAGAATTGTGAACAATCAATCATACACACATAGTTAATGCATACTTGTCTTCTACAAGGACCGTACGAAAGTCGAGTCCCTTGGTTGTTAATTAGTATAGTGCCCCGAACCTCAAAATTTGAGAGGGTATAATTCTATGTTTTCTATACCGAAGCTAGTTTACATTCTCTACGATTTTATATTTTTCCAACGTTTTTCTTTCAATGATCGTTTCTTTCATTTTACATTCAGTTTTGTTTCATTGTTTCATTTAAAACCAAAAACCAAACCTTCTTTGTTTTTTCTAACATAATTCAAAAGTCCATAGATCTTGAGTGCACTACTCGTCCTTATCTATGTTTTGCACTTGCAACTGTAGTGTCGTGTTTTGGGTAAAACTTGACACACATCAAGCTTTATGGGGCCGTTGCCGAAGAAAAATCGATTCTCAAAAGCTGATAAAAAAAATAAAATGATACACTAGTAAAGTAGGGAAAAATCAGCTTCTAAAAAGCATTTACAAGTGAATAAGGAAGAGGAAATGAATCGATTGTGGGCAGAAATTGTTTAGGATTCTAATTGAGTTTGAGTCTATGTGTTCTTTGATCAATACTCCCTCGAAGAGACCGCAAGTTGTAGATTTAGGGAATATTGATGGAAAACTTGGGCCACTCTTGTTGATTGTGGAAGAATCAGAGACGTTGTTAAGTTTGTGGTGAAACCCGAGATTTTACCTACATGTCAACGCGGGTATATTGTGGATTTCGTTAGTCTAAGTTGCCAACACGTTATGGAAGTTCAAGTAAGTTTCCATGTTTTCAAACCTCTTCTCTGTTCTTCGTTTTCTTAGCTCGGGGACGAGCTAGAAGCTAAGTCCGAGTTGATAACACCAATATTTTACCACTTTTCCTATAGACTTTAATATATTTTCTATTGTTTTTAAGCAACTTTATGCATGAAAAGGTGGTTTTCCTGTATTTGTAGCGTTTTGAGTCATTTCAGGCAAAACTATGCATTTTGGAGCATTATTGAGCTAATTGGAGCAAAAGCTAATTTCTGGACAGTTTCCGAGCATCAGAAAGATCATCCAAGATGAAGGTGTTTCCACCGTTGGATTTTGATGAAATTTTGACAGGAGCTACATAGTTGAGTTAGCTTTCATATGGAAGTTGTTTCGTATCATTTAGAGCAGTGGACCAAGGGTTATTCTAAATATATCGAAGACTGGTTATGCTAGCTCGCGAATTAGGATACGTATGAATGATAGAACTAAATGATCACGACTTTTGTTTTCATCAATTGTTTAACACGACCAAAGAGGATGTCTTAGAAGTCTTTTCAATCCCAAGAGCACCACATGTAATATAGAATTTCTCCATCTTTTATATTGGAATTCAAGAAAGATAGGCTTGTTGTTATCTAGTAGATAAAAGCCACAAGTTAAAGTGATTTTGCTATTGATGTCAAACTCAACTTTAACCCAGACTTGTGCCGGTTTGAACCTTGTTGGATGAAGTACCTGTGATTCTTCAAACTAGCCTAGCATCGAACCAATGCTTTCTAAAATCTCATCCCTTCGATAGTAGTTTGGGAGATTTAGGATCTGAACCTAGAAGGACATGTGCTTCAGATAGTTGGGATGATTTCTTTGCTCCCATCGATCTATCACAAGCATCCAACCACGAAAGCTAAGGGCCCTTCTCAGTCACATAAAACATATGATGTTCTTCACAAAAGAAAAAACTAACAGTTCCATCATCATTGATTTGTCCTTTCACCTTTCATGGCGATCGCGAAGTCTTAGGCATAGTGTTACGGATGCAATTGGAGTTTGGACTCGGGATTGAGACCTTTGAAGACTAGGGAGAGACGAACCATCTCGCATCCACATGAAGGACACAAGGTTCTTTGTCCTCTCCTAATCGCAAGTTTTGCATGGCGTGCCAAAACTCCTTCTAAGATCGGGGATCTTCAGGTTCATTGTCTATTGAAAAAATGTTTGATTGTTTGGATTCTTCCATCAAGTTGATGAAGAAGATGTAGTCCACAGACATCACACAAATATTTGTCCAGATTAAATTGGAAATTTGGTCGATCGATCGAAGTAAATCGCCCCTCTAGAAAAGTCTGGATAATACTCATAATAAGGTGATTTAAAACTATACAAGCACATACATGTCCACGATTTTTAAAATCCGTCCAATTTAATGTCTTGCTATTATTTAACTACCGTCGTACGATGCCGTTCACATTTTAGTTAAAAATATTGAGCCCCATTGACCGTCCTGTTTTCACCAAGCAAGGAGGCAACTGTTCCTTGCTCCAATCGTATAATGAATCACAAACAAAGCATTTGCCTGAATACGTTAGTCCCTGAGAGCAGGAGGAGTACGGTAGATGGCAGCCATAGTACGAGGGAAGAACATTTGCCTAATTCCTTCTGCTTTAATTATGGGAAAGATGATGCCGGAAGCACTCTGTTCAACACCCAATAATAAATCAAAGATCTTTTCGTTTTTGTAAGATAAGCAATCCTGTTTCAGAGGATGTGAACAACAGCTTACCGATATTATCCTTGCTCCAAGCATAAAACTTTTAATCGAAGGAAATCGTAGCACTAAACGGCCAACAGCGTAGATCGCCACAGCGAAAAAGTGTATAACTAGGTCCAGTGGACGAGGGTTTAAACCAGAGAGCAATGCAACTGGACCAGATGCGCAAACACCTCCAAGGCTAAGATAGTCGAAGCAAGCTTCACGCATTTCCCTTTTTGCTTCATCCGAAGATGCTAAAAAGACCTTGTACAACGCACCCGCCAATGTGTTAATGGTTGATGCTACAGGCTGCATAAGGGCCACATATAACACCATTAAAAATATGAACCAACAAGTACGAATCATTTACTATTTCGCTAAAGTTGCTTACTTTCCGCAGTGTGTAAAATGATTCAATATACTTAGAAAATGCTTCTTTGTCATTAAGATTGCGAACTGGCCTTAGAAGATCACGGAGTACAACGATATCTGCCAATGCAACTGTCATACCACCACCAGTTAAAGGATGTCGCATGTTGAATGCATCACCAAGAAGAAGAGCTCCAGGAGTTGGAACCGGATCAGCTGGCATGCTTCGGTTTGGCATGGTTCTGATATTACCTTTCTCAACTGCGGCAATAAACGCTTCACGAACTTTGGCTGGTATTTGAGAAGCAACCCGTGTTTTCAGATACTTTGCCATTTCACCATTAGCAATGGGAGGAACTTTTTGACCCGGTATATCGACTAAGCAACGGACTTCTGAACTGCTGATGGGATATAATAAAATGGGTGACGGATCGCCGAGAACAACATGCCCATGATTTGCAAATGGTAGTTCACAATTCTCCAAGACAAGACCAACAAAAGTAGAGGGCACATCAACCTGATACATATGAAAATGAGTAAGTTCCACACAAAAAAGGGAGACGTCCCTCCTAATGATCAATATAAAAGAGACCTAGACAACCTTAGGTTTGCAGAGAGAGCGACGCAGATTTGAGAAGCATCCATCACAAACAATTGTGAGAGGAGCATATGATCGAAGTTCATTACCATCTTTTGTTCTGTATAAAACCCCTTTGACAGTCGTGTTTTCTTCAAGCAAAGATATAACTGTTCCTTGCTCCAATTGTACACTGAATCACAAACAAACCATTAGAGTAACAGAACCGCGTATAAACAGCTAGATCCAAGTAAAGAATATATACATAAGAAAAGATTACTTTGAAAGTGTGGCGGCTTTTTCTCGCATTCTCTGCACAAATCTCCCATTGTGGAAGCTTCTCCCGGCAACATCCGAATCAAATGTCTCCAAAGGGTAAGAAAGTTTAGTATGCTTCCCATCTTTGAAGAGAGCATAACCAAGAACTCGTTGAGCATCTATCTTCTTCACACAATCTACACTTACACGACTAAACTATCAACATCCCTTACCTAAAATCGGATCCAAGAATATATAATTATCCATAAAAAAAATTAAACTCAAAGGTCGAATACCCTCAAGGCCAAGTTCGATTAGCTTCAAGTAACCACCAGGTTGAAGCAATTCACCGACGATTCTGTCTTGCTCAGACAAGTCTCTTTCTATAACAAGAACTCGCCGTCCTTCCTGTAATCACACAAACCCCAAAAAGCAGACAAATAATTACTTCTTGAACACGAAAATACAAAATGTTGTTGAAGAAAACACACTTTTGGAACAAGGACCAAGAAACAAGCAATATCATCTCTAGTGTTCCGGGAACTAAGATCACACCATTCTTATGATCCGTATCAAATTGAATTCTTATAAAATATCAATTTTGGAAATTAAAAAAATATTGTTATTGAAATTTGACCCAAAAAGTTTAAAGTTGTATAGGATCTTGAAAATATCCCAATATTATATACAAATTCAAAAATAAACTAATAATAAATCGCATTACTGCCAGTAAAAATTTAAAAATTCCCAATGAAATCACACAAGAAAACAAGTTTGAAGGAGAAAAACAAAAGGCAAAACTGAACAAGAATTGAACTTTGAGACTTGCCTTGCCGAGAGTATAAGCAAGTGCGGCACCGGCAACACCAGCTCCGACGATGATTATATCTGTGCCACCGGGTTCCTCCTCCGCCGTAAGATTCCTTGACACCTTGTCGTTCTGAGAAACGACGAGACCACGATTCTTCTTACTTCGGAACAAATTCAAATTCCTAACGTTACTACTCCGACGCAATACGCAGAGAAACACAAACGCGAATACAGAAGCCAAAAATGTTCCTAAAATGGATTGGTCTAATACAATCTCCGGCGCCATCACCGTCTTAGCAGTGATCAGATCGGCGAGTTTGTGTCTCCTCTCCGCCCTTCTCCCGCGAAGAATGCCAGTGGCTCCGATGGTGGAGAAAGAGTTTTTGAATCGTCGCGTGGAGAGAGAAAATCGGTGATCTCTGTAGAGAATCCAAGAAGATCTAACGAATGTGACTGTATATCGAAATCGTGGAAGGTTCTCGATTACTACAGATTTTATCATTTTTTACGACAAAATTAAATAAAGCCATTCGATAGGGTAAAGTATAGTTTCTTGTTCCATTTTCCACATTGTCTACAAGAAGGAAATTAGAAGGCGTACAAGTTGGCATGGAAAACCTAACCATCATCGTAACCGTTACGTTTTCAAATTGTAATCAGACCGTAACCCTATATGACAGTTACAAACGTAACCGTTAACCGTAACCGTAAAAATATATTAGTTATTGTTAAATGTAATTTTTAAAACCATTAGTCAATCGTAACCGTATTTAAACTTTCGGTTAACCATGAGATTAACCGTAAAATTGTAACCGTAACCGTTTTTTAAAACAAATATATATATATATATATATAAATATATATATATATATATATTTATATATATATATTAACAATATGAACCTTATGAAACGACAGAAAATGATCGATACCATTATTTTCGTAGTTCATTGTTCGGTTATCACTTTCATTAACATTAGGATATCCATCATATATTTATTCATCTTATAAAAGGTAATCAAAATTCAAATTTATTCATTTTAAAAAGTAAAAAAATTCCAAAGTAAATTGCTTTCACTTCTATCTTCATAATGTATTTGATGTAGATTTCATTTTTCCCATCCAAAATCCATCAAAACTATGAAAAATATGAAGATAGACCACATTTTATCGTCAAAACTATGAAAAATATGAATATGATCGTTTTGGTTGGATTTACCAAAACCAAACCAACAAATTTTAATAATAACTTCAACTTTTTTTTAGTGTAAAAAAATACAATAAAAAGTTTTACTTGGATTTAACACTTAAATTTTATTTGTCTTATCAAAATAATTTTTTAAATATAATAAGAACTAAAATTATTAACTGTATCTTAATTATAAGATAATCGTAACCGCACCTAACCGTAACTGTTTAACCGTAACCGTATTTAATCGTAAACGTTTTAACCGTATATTAAATGGTTAAGGTAAAGGTTAAGCATTTTTTCTAACCGTAATCGGTGGTTAATCAACCTTAACCGTTGTAACCGTAATCGTGGTCATACCTACGTACAAGAAGGAAATGTATATAATAAATTAGAGTAACTCTAATTACTCTTTTACATATTCTAATAAATATATTAGAATATTTCAATATTCTTTTAATATAATCAATATCAAAATCAAGAACTAACACAATTTAAAATAATCATTTTTCACCATATTTAAATTTAATTTGTTTTCAAATCTCCTTACTACTATTTGAGAGGTCACTTTAGTTAAAAAAGCTTGATTTGTCAGCACCACATTCATTTTTACAAAACAAAATGATGACATGTTCACTTTAAAAGATGACATGTCTCTTGAAAAAATATGAGGTGTCTTTAAAAGATGATATAAACATGTTGTTATTAGATTTTGTTTTTGTTAAAATAATAGAATTCTTTTAACTAATAATATTTTGAAAAAAATTTCAGACCACATAAAATGTATAAATATATTGGAATAATATATGTTGACAAAAAAATGTATAAATATATTGGAATACAATATATACTTAAATAATATATGTATCAAATTTTATATAATCATATAACTTTTGATCTCATTTGAAAAAACGACAACTTTTTGATAATGCACGTTGATAATCCAAGCCGCCGAAAGCTCTGCTCCAACTAGTTCGTGCCACTGACAAGACAATTCGTAATCGGCTTACATCATTAAGATACTTTGATAATGCACGTTGGCACTTTCTTATTGTGGGAACCGAAATTCTCACAGTCAATGTTATGTGGTTCATGGACTCTCTGTAGCCAAAAATCGACAGATCAATAAGTGGATACGAAAGTTAATGAATAAGAATACGAAACTAAGTTGCGAGATAAGATCAAACAAAAAGCGTGAGTAAAACGAATATGCGAACAGATCGCGAGATTCAGATTAACGAGATTCATATGGCGAATCTGAAATGAATAGCGAAGTAAAGACAATACGAAACAGATTGCGAAGCGAGATATGTAAAACGAAAGTAAAGTAACAGGATTCGTAATGAGAAACAGTATAAATATGAAAAGAGAATCGTGGATCAAAACATGAACGAATACGAATAACAAAAATCGAAACACACATATAACGAAGAAAGTAGAAGGGATCTTATTCGAATTCGTGGTCTGAACGTGCACAACCGGTGTTAAGCCGTGGCCGCAAGAACTGTTGGCGACAATTACCTAGAACTACAGCGTAGACTCGTAACCTAGTTGAGACGCAGCTCGCTAACGAAAACAAAGTAAGAACCCTAGTTTTTTCTAAGTGTTTTGCGGTGACGAAAATTGTGTTGTATATCTCCCTCATCCTTCTCCTTCGCACCCTTTATATAGGTCTTCGTGGGCTTGGCTCATTTCCTTTTTATTCCCCGATTCGTGCATATCTTCTCATGGAGATAATCCTTTTCCCCGATTCGCATATATCTTTTTCGAGATCCTTCCTTATCTTCTCGAAACTTAACATTTTCGCGAAACCCTGGCAAACCGTCATCGTAAATGGGCCGGTTCTCACCCGAAATCGTAAGTAGACTGTTATCGCGTTTTGGCCCCTTTCGGGCTGTTTTGCGGCTAAGTGATTTTGGCGATTTCTTTCAGAGAAACCGTTTCTCGTAAGACCAAACGGTAATAGTCTCGTGGAACGATAAGATTAATCGTATAGTTTAGACTCTTCCGGTGTTTAAGTTAACCGTCGTCGTTTTACACGGTCGATACGAAGTCCACGAAAAGTATGAATCTTACGATTATCGTCACGACGGTTTGACGGAAACTCCAATAGAGACGAAACGAGAGACGATCAAGTGACGATACGAAGGAGATGATGATCGGAAAGGACGTGGTTCAGCCAACGGTTAACGGCTGAACATTGTCCGCGTCCTAGCGCCATCTGGCGCCAAGACAAGCTCTCTGTCGTGGCGCCAATTGGTGCCAAGACCAGGCCTTGGTATTGGCGCCAATTGGCGCCAAGACCATGCTCTGGTCTTGGCGCCAATTGGCGCCAAGACGGACCTCCGTTCTTGGTTTCAGTTGATGTTTAGATCGACCTCTATTTCAGTCGCCAATCGGTTCCAAGACTCGTTCGTAGGTTTGGCGTCAATCGTCGTTCATATGTTTTCCCGAAATGATGCGGTTGTCCGATGTTCCCGAACGTTTCATATCGCTTCAAAGTTTGTATTTGAAGCCCTCCGGAAGTTTCGGACGTCGATTTCGATGTTACCGTTTTTGACCCTAACAGTTAGCCCCCCAGCTCACGAGATTCGGTTGCGTGTTTTGCAGGCGAGTGATATGCGTTTAATCTGAATCCACAGCCGAAATGATTGTGGAGACGCCCTTTATTGATTATTTTATTGTGGAGGGATTCCTATAAGTATGGGACTCTTCCTCTCATTCCTCACTCACTCTTCACTTTCCCCTTATTCCTTAAAACTTCTAACTTAAGAGCTTTTAAGATTGTCAAGATGACTTCCTCATGTGAAGAAAGAAAGACCGGTGGTACCGCGGCGGAGATCGTTCCTCTGGGGAGCCTCCAGCCGCTCTTGGCTGAGTACCTTGCTTCTTAGAGCAAGATGGATCAACATGACGCCGAAATGGGCGTACCGGCAGTCCCTAGTTCGACTCCTTTGCCTCCCCCTCTGACCGTTCCACACGTAAGATTGATTCAACCAGTGGGCTCATCTCCGACGCCCATTTCGGTCGAATCCGACCCGGAGCCGGAGTCGATGCCTCCTCCCCCGGTCGTTTGAGAGATTGTGATGGGCCTATGAGCGATGAGGGCTGCCCCTTTCGCGCCTCCGGAGAAGCGCAAAAGGGTTCTCGTCCTGGTTTCAGCGCCTAGTAAGAAGAAGCGTACCAAACCGGTTGCGGTTGGACCCTCGCCCCTCGGAGCCCGACATTCAGGAGTGGTGTCGCAGCATCGTGCCAAGGTTAGTCTTCGGAGCTGCGTCCCTTTTAGTTGTGTCAAACCTTTTCTCACCTTCTCTTTCATGCAGTTCATCTCGTTAATCGACGAGATGCTTGGTCACTGCGGATCGGAGGCCGAGAGCCTTAGGATGGAGCTCGCGGAGTCGCAGGGGAAACTGCAGGAGCTCGAAGAGAAGGTGGAAGCCGCCGAGGGTGCTCTTTCTTCCGAGTTGTCTCAACTGGAGGCACGGGTGACTGGTCTCCAAAGGGATCTCGGGAAGACGGCAAGCAAGGTGCTGAAGGAGAAGCAGGCGCACAAAGCCAAGTCTTTAGAGCTGCGTTGCCTGCGGAAGGAGACGAAGAAGTTGCTGAGCCGCAAGGTTGCGGCGGCCGTGGAAGAGCCGAGGATCATTGCGCGTGTTGACATTCAGGCTCGACTTTCCCGGATCGCGAGCTTCCTTGACTCGCTGCTGGTTGCTCAGGATAGAGATCTCGCTCGGACTGTTATCGAGGGAGCGACGAGCGAGATAGTGGTAACTATGCATAGAGACTCTCCGTCTCGAGAGGTCGAGGAGGCCAAGCTCACAGCTCGTAGAGTGGAGCTAGAGACTACCGAGGGAGAGTTTGGTTCTATCCTGGCTGCCCTGCGATCTGAGTGCATCCTTCCGCCGCTCCCCGATGGCCCCGTGGTGCAAGCTCCCGAAGGCGAGGAAGCTCGCGGCACCGCGGAGGAAGGTGAAGACAGTACGGCTCCGAGTTCGGGAGATGTTGAGGGCGAGGATGCGGTCCTGCCCGGAAACGAAGACGAGTGAAGTTGTAATCCCGTTTTGGGACGTTTTTATATTATTGTTTTGTTGGCCTTATAAGGCCTTTGTTTCTTTTGGGACCGGCCAAATGTGGGTGTGGATCCTCAGTCGCTTACCGGCTTTTCAATGAAAACAGACATTTTTTCGAAAAGAAAGGGAGTTTACAAGTCCTTTGACTCGATTAATCGTAGAGGGAAAAACACGAGTTGTCATCTCGTGTCTAACTCTTTTTGATGATCATTCAACCCGTTACTTGCTCTAGGTCGTTTAGGGAATTACGCGGAATTTCCCGAGTGTTACGATATGAATGAAGAGACATGGTTTAAGATTCTCGTATCGGTTAGATATCATGCCTAGAGATGTTAGAGACCACTGTGATGGGTTTAGGGCAAGACCTATGCTTACTCTCGATTTTAGGGGGTGCGGTGACTAATCCCAACTTACGTATCCCGTTGCGATTTAAACCTGATTCCGAACCGCTTTAGAGTCCGCGATATGTTCTCGGCTTACACGACTCGTCTGGTCGGAATCGAGCATCTCTCCGGAGACAACTTCTAAGTCATCTGGAAGTAGTGACCAAAATTTCGGATTTCTTTTATAGCGCGCTATTATCCTAGTCGGATGTTCGAGAGCTATATCTATGAGACGGCTTAGTCTGTTTAGGACGTTGGGAGCTTGTTTTTATCAGCAACAAACTTAACGGTAGGCAATACCTTTTACGAAGAACAGATGATTTTTTAAAGGGGTGTTTAATGCGTACGACTGTTTTGGTCTTCCCTGACGGTGCTTTTTTCGGGGAAGGATTTTCGTTGAAAAAATGG
>OVAN01012191.1:0-13968 GCA_900406275.1 Anastatica hierochuntica | reverse complement strand
ATAGTTGGTCCGCAAGATATACATCTTGCTTCCCAAGATATCTCCAATATTATGTTTCAAGCTCATCTATCGAACATCACTCTAACTCAAAAGAAAGACAACTTCACTTGGTGGATAAATGATGATATCAAAGACACTGTTGCAACAAGAATGATATATAAAGCCAGTAAAGAGCATCAACCGGAGGTACCTTGGCATAAGATTGTTTGATTTTCATGAGGAATCCCGAAACACAAATTTATCTCCTGGATTTTCATTCTAAATCGGTGCCCTACTCGAGATCGTCTACTCAATTGGGCCTCCAAGTTGAACCTCGGTGTTTATTATGCTCACAGGCGATCGAGACTCGAGACCATATGTTCTTTGACTGTTGATACTCAGCAACGATTTGGACTGAGATCGAACGGTGTTGCAGATTCCAGCAGACTACAGGATGGGATAGAATTCTTCAGCAACTGATACATCTAAAGGGTACCAAAAACTACAAGCGTTTAATTCTGATCTGTTGGAAGAACGAAATGCAAGACTCCACAGAAACACCTTCTTGACACCAGATCACATCCTTCGCCGCCTTGACTGCACCATTAGATCCAGAGCGATGACCTTCAGGGCATCTAATCCGACTCTGACCTCAGACCTTCTCCAGAGATGGTTTTCCACACAATCGCAAGCATGAGCCTTTCCATAGTCAAAGTTAAAGAGTAGCATCGCTGTGAAGAGTGGATCTTTGCGGTGAGGAAGATTACCCAAATTAATTTCTATTGGCTGCTGGGCAAAACTATATTTTCAGAGATCGAGTGTTGAAGAAATCGGTTGGTGGAATTGAATACATTAATCTAACCGTTTTCATGGTTAGGACTCAACTACATCGGTTCACTTGGTTCTTTAATTTAAGTTTTCGTCTAACTTCTGCACACAAAACATTTTGGGCTTGTGTTGGGCTACTAGTTTGTAAACATTTTATTTTTATTTAATTTAGAAAAACTTTTAACAAAAAAATAAATTATAATCTATAAAACGAGCATAAATTTTTTTTTTTGTGTGCAAATGTGAGATTTTGAGAGATTCATCTCACTCTTTTTCTTTATTTTTTATTGGAGAGAGATTCTTTGAGATAATTCCATTGAAGTTGCTCTAACACAATAAAATCACAATATACAACTCCAACAAAGCATTTTAGAGAGCTGGTTATGGGCTATAATTGGTACAAAACGACGCATTTAGATATGTCATAAAAAAGTAGCAGCTTTTGCTTCTTCTTCAATTTTACAAGGCTTTCTGCAACTTGGCACATGTTTGAAATGTTGTGGATTATTGCCTCTTGTGCTCTACCCGTGAATTCAACAAATGTTCATTTCAATACCTTCTAGAAAATTCAAACATCAACCACCATTTTCCAAGCGTTTTCTTCTGTGGAAACTTCATTATTTAGAATTTGATTAATACGATAAAAAGAAAGATTAAATTGTCAATTACATGTAGCTTTCTAAAAGATTTTCAATATACACTCTTTTTTCTTCTTTTATTCAGAAAATGAGTACAAGACACTTAGATCTCTAAATTTAAATGTTATTTATCGAAATAGATAAATAAAATGGATCAACTAGATTTACCCATCCAAACCACTATGGAATGTATCAAATTCGAATGTATTCACTTTTATCCCAATAAAATACTCATAATTTTCGTTAATCTCTCCTTTACCCATACAATCAGGGTATATTTTAATTTCAGTTTTCCAAAAAGATGTGGATAAGGGATTTCAATTTCGATTCAATTTTGGTTTAATTTTTTCGGTTAGTTGTTTAGCTTTGGTGAAAACTGGTCATCGGATTGATAAGACATCCCTTGAAGTTGTGATGTGGTTGATACGAGAAGATAGCGATGCTCTTGTGGTAGAGCTTAGTAAACATTTGCTTTGAATTGATGTATATGTAGTCATCGCTTCATTGGTATGTGAATTAGTAATGGCCGTTGATCTTCTCCACGACATCTATCACCGCAAATTCCGGTTTCGTTGTAAGTAATTTTCTCTTAAAGAAACTTCCCTGACTTTTATTGGTGTCAAGATCAAACTTTTCACCGATTGCAATACTCCGAGATTGACATGACCAATTAGATAAACTTAGTAGCAACATCTTTGTGTACACCATGATGGGAAACTCGATGCCATCTCTGGTTAAAATGGACAACAAAATATACGTGACTTCATCGATTTAGAAGCTTAACCGAGGGATGTATGAAAATATTCGATCTTGCTCTTGCTTATTGGAAAATCTATAAAGCTGAGGGTTTCAAGTACATTTATGAAGATTTCCAGAATGACATTATGCACCTCAGCGAAATTCTAAGCGACGGTGGAGTCCACTCTTGCCTCGATCAAGTACTCCTCTTAATTTCTTGCGTGATAAAATGTTTACATTCGTTAATTTTCTTTATTTTTTTTTCTTCTCTTATCATAGTTCCTGCAAAAGGGTTTCAGAGAACATGGTGCTAAAAGAATTTGTGTCCATACTCTTTCTAATGGTCATGATGCATTGGATGGCTTTAGTGTTGGCTTTGTGGAAACTCTTGAAGGTGACCTCGCTGAGTTATGAACCAAATGTGTTGATGGTCAAATTACATCTGGTGGAGGTAGTATGTTGATGCGTGGTCAAGTTTTACCCCAGTTAAAATCTAGCCGCAAGTGCACAATATCGGCAGTAATACTTAGGGATCGAATCCACGAGGACTTGATATTTGCGCTGAGGACCATTGATTTTCAGTTTAAGCTAAGAAGAAAATATGCAAGGGTTGATCTTGGTTTTTATTTGGTATAATGCATATGAAAAATTAATTTAGCATGCATATATGTATGATGTGTTCATATTTTCACGCATATTTAGCTTCATTTAGTATGTGTTTTTGTTGCATTTAGTATGCATATTAGTGTCAATATTCACTTACCTTAGGAATATAGTCTAGATTTACATTTGTTGCATTTGCATGCATTTTTTCACATTTTGTAGGGAATGGATCTTAATAATTCATAGAAGAGTTTGAAAATTGATTCTTTGTAGAAATGAAGTGAAGAACAAGCATTAATCAAAGAAAAATGAAGAAGAATCAAAGGGAGCAAAAGTAGTTGAAGAAATGGTCAAGAAATGAAGAAATCTGGAAATGTTGTCTACCATCTGCCAGGCTGGTTGATGGTGGACCACATTGGGTCGATGGTGAGCCACATTTCCAAAAATCTGGAAATTTTTTCTGCAATCTACCAGGCTGGTTGATGGTGGGGAACAAATACTTGATCTCATACCACATTTTCCCCAAAACCAAATTAGGGTAACCTTTCTCTTCCTCCTTCAATATAAATACTAAGTAGTAGCCTTCAAGAACACTTATGCTACTAGATTGTTTTTAGTAGATTTTAAAGTTTCTAATCATTTGTAATGATTTAAGATTTAGATTTCTATTGTCTTTAATTCTTGCTCTTCATCTTTTCTTACCAGTTTCTTCTTTGTTCTTCATCTAGTTTCTTATCTTTCAAAATTCTTCCTTTCTTACAAAATTGGATTTTTATTACATTTTCTTGAGTTTGTTTTCATTTAACCATCTTCTCTCATCTCATCTCAGCTCACCTTCTTCTCACTTCGAGCTTGGATTCTCAAGAAGTTAGTGATACTTCTTGGATTTCCATGGGTCTTAGAAAGTAGAAAACATTAGATCTTGAGATATGGTAGATTAAGTTTAGATCAAGGATTGTAACGGGTATTAGGCTAGATCTTGAAATAGATTTTTACTAGGTTTGGTTTAGATCATCAAAAGATCCATCCTTGCATCAAGCGCTAAGTAAGTGTTTGATGAAATGCTTGAGAGAACAAAAACCTATGTTTTTCATCTTGGCTCACGAGATTAGAGTACTATGGGTGTTAGATGGCTAGAAAGACTTGTAGAACACTATCACTTGCATGTTTAGATAGACAAGAACAGATCTTCACCATGAGAGTGGGTAGGTCGATAACGAAGGTAGCCTTCGCGGAATAGCTTTGATCCTCCAATAAAGTCTAGAGAAACCCATTTGAATTCATGGATCTAATTCTAAAAAATCTCCATGTCTCTTGATCAATCTCACCATCTTGAGTCTTGCATTAATCATCTGGGTTTTGTGAATTAGCTACTTGCTTCAACCTTGTGCTTGCTTGATTGGTTCATTCGTTACATATGTGTTAATGTGTTTAGGTTGTGTTGCATCTAGTTTAAGAAGTTGATTAGGAACCACCGCACCTCTATTCCTACTTGCTTACCTTAAGAGATATTGAATATTCCTAATTGTTTGAATCTCTAGTTCTCTGAGGATCAACCCCTAGAGTACTACAACACCATAACCATGCACTTGCGATATTGTGTGATTGTTAGGAAGAATAGGATATATAAATGTAAAGCTTATTCGTGTTTGTTTAAAAAAATCGTGCAACAATGAAAGACATGTATTAAACTAGCAGAGAAAATGCAGAGAGCATTATAAAACAAGATGGATTCATATTAGATGCATAAAGCTTAGGTCTAAAAAAAATCCAGTTGTAAATTCTCTCCACTTTTGAGGCTCGAGATTCTATACTTTCAACAAGTAAGAGACTCGACTTTTGCACGATCCTTGTAGAATACAAGTATGTATTACTTAGTGTATATGATTAATTTTTTACGAATCAACATGGATTAACTATAAGTGAAGTTATATTAGATGCATAAAGGTTAGGTCTAAAACACAATCCAGTTGTAAATCCTCTCTACTTTTGAGGTTTGAGACTATTTACTTTTAACAAGTAAGGGAATTGACTTTCGCATGATCCTTGTAGAAGAAAAGTATGTATTACTTAGTGTATATGATTGATTGTTCACGGATCAACATGAATCAACTATACATGAAATTAACAATCAATGTCGACCAGTAATCAGATACTAAATCAAGTGATTTAACCAAGCCTTTGGAATATAAATCTATCTAGGATTTTCTTCATGATCGACATTAATCAAGCTTCACGGATCGACATGAATCAACTATTAGTGAAATTAGAAGTCCTTTGCAAAGTTCCTTAATGGTTCAGCTTGTTGCAATTTCATCTCCATAGTATCGCCTTTGTGTCTTAGGGTCTTAAAGGGTCACTCCACGCATGAAATCATCTTAAACACATGTATGAAAGACCGGAAAAGTATGGTTTCATCCTTACTTGGCGGGAATGGTTTGGCTCAGATTACAAAAATCGACTCGATTTGAGAATCCTTGTGGCTCCAAGTGTGTTCTTGTTTTCTAAATATTCCAACCTTGAAAATAATCTTGATTTAATGCATTTGATGTTATTTGGTTGCTAGTTTGATAAGTTTTGTGTTTGGAGTTGATCCGACCAAGAAATGCTTTCTCGAACATCTTTTGCGACCACGGGCATGCACTAGTCTGATGAGGGATGGGCATACCGATTGCTCTGTGGTTGGGTGAGGTTAATGAACGAGGGAGTGCTGGTATCAATTGGGAGAGGGTGTTTCACGGACTAGGGGCGAAAGGGCTTCGTCGCCATTGGAAAGGGGGTTATGCCTCAAACGGGTGGGGCGCATGGAGGGAAATATTGGTTGGGTGGGGAAAATTGCCACGCGGCCGTTAATGTATGGGTGTGGACCGGTGCTGGTTAGGTTGAGGTGCAAGGCAGGAAAATTAATCCACCTGTTAGCGGGAGGTATATGTCAAATCGTGGCTGATTTTTGTCCTAGGCCAGTGGTGAGCATCTCTGGTATGATGGGACGATCCGAACATGTCTGAATTAGTTCTTTCTGCAATTTTCCCTATTACAAAGCGTGTTCCTACAAAAAAAAAGTGAAAACATTTAAAAATCATATAACCGCCAAAATAACAAAGATTAATCCTAGGATCTCAAAACAATTAAAAATAAAATGAAATAAAACGTATCGGTTGCATCCCATAAAACGCTTGTTTAAAGTCTTTAACTCGACTACTGGGCATTTTATGTGTTTGATTTCTTAGGTCATTTCCTCGTTTTTCCAACGATTCAACTGAGATATAAATGGGTTTCCTCCCGCTCAGGTTCATTTTGTTGATTAGATATGAGACCTTTAATCGTCTTGCAAGGAATTTAGAAGATGATGTACATTAGAGATGCTTCTTATTGATAAAAATTTCATACTCCTATTAGACTAATTAATCTATAGTTGCTCCTACTGTTGTCAAGAGTCTTTTTTCCTCAATTATGTAGCTTGGATCTTTAGGATTCTCAACCAAGGCATGTAATACACCAAAGTTTGGGTAAAATGTGGCTGACCAACCCTTAAAACACCAAGGGTAATCACTTCCTTCCTGCTCTTGAGGTATATCTTCCACGCATGTGAGTTTTAAAAGGTCTTCTCTACACTTTTTTCTTCATGCTCTTCAAGGAAACACAATAACCATCAAGTTTATCTCGTAGAGGTTGGACTTGATGTGAATAATGGTCCATCTCTTTCATGATCAGTTGGTGAAGTGTTAGTTGTCTCCCAGTTGGGTGTTGATTTCACTAGTTTTGTGGCGAATTCACCAATATCGCGTTCTAGCTATGTGTTTTTCATAAGATGGTTATTGTGAAACCTTTTGATTTTTAATTCATGGTCCAAAATGTCTTGAGGATCACTCTTTTTCAAGTTTTTAGTGTGCTCCACTTGATACACAAGTCTTATTTCATTAATGCCACATTCTAGTTTTCTTCTATTTCTTTAATTTGATGATTTGTTTTCGGAATGGGCAGGAGTTCTTCCTTAATAAGTTCATCCACTGCAATTAGAGAGTCTTCAAGAATCTGAAGTTAGCTCCAATCTCTCCAAACTTCTCACTTAGGTTGAAATGAATTTTTTAAAGCCTTGTATCAAAATTTTGCACTGCTTCCCTTAAATTTTGATGATTTGTGCAACTACTGTTTCAAGTTAACATTGGAGAGGCTCTACTAGCACGTAAAGATGAGTTTTAGAGGGGTTAGAAGTGGTTGGTCTGAGTAAATTGATGATTTGATGTCGATCTTCATGTAGTAGAAAACAATTAAGTTTTTGATTTTTCAAAGTTTCCGTGATCTCTTTGAGGTGATGCTCGCCTTGGCTGGACTTTATGATGATTTCAAATATAAAATGAGTCTTAAAATACTCTCCAATGCTTGATCTTAGGTGGGTTCCTTGCAGCGTATCAACTTTTCTTTGGATGTGAAATCTTGGTTCTTCAAGGTCTCTCCATGGCAAAATACCTTAGGTTGTGGGTCGTCCCCTCCTAATTTGAATTTCGATGAGGTTCATGGGAATGGAGCTCCTTGAAAAACGGGGCTATGGTGAGCTGATGTTGTCAATTTTTTTTATTTCATTTCTCTTTGGTTTGCTTGAAAAAGCAAAGAGATTTTTTTTAAAAGGTTAGTAATATCAGAAAGGAAAAATTCTATTTTAAAAAGACAAAATTATAATTATGAATTAAAAAGAAATAAGTTTATATCTAGAAGGAAAGGAAAACAAATGTTAGTATTCCTAAACTATATCATAAGTGTTAATACCCTAAAGAAAAAAAAGAAAAATTATAAGAAAAAATGTTAGTAAAATTCAAAAATCCTAAGCAAAGAAAACCGAATTTCACAAGCAAAAAAATGAAAACTTTTCTTAAACTAAATCCTAAATCAAAATCCTAAGGTAAAAGCTATTAGTCCCCAACAACGTCGCATAAATTTTGATGTGGGCTCATGTTTTACTCTAGTTAAACATAACTGCAAGTGCACAATATCCGAAATAATACTAGGGATCTAGCCCACGAGGACTAAACGTTTGTGCTTATGACCCACTGATTTTCGGATTAAACTAAGAAGAAATATGCAGAGGTTGATTTTGGTTTTTGTTTGGTATAATACATTTGAAAACCTAATCTAGCATGCATATGTACAAAAGATAGATCAATGAAGAACATGTTTTAAATTAGTAGAGAAATCGCAGAGAGCATTAGCAAACAAGATGAATTTAGATTAGGTGCATAAATCTAAGGTCTAGAACACAATTCAATTGTAAATCCTCTTAACTTACGAGATACATGATTCTATACTTTTAAAAAACCAAAGGACTTGACGTTCGCACGACCTTTGTAAAAGACAAGTATTCATTAACTAGTGTATATGACTAATTATTCACAAATCGACATGGATCGACTATAAGTGCAATTAGCAGTCCAAGTCGACCAACTCATCAAATAATAGATCAAGTGATTTAATCAAGCCATTTGAATTTAAATCTACCTAGGATCAGCTGCTTGGGTTATTTGGCTTAAAAAATCTTTGAATAGATCTCCTTGGTCTAGTGAATGTCTACTTCGAAATCCAAGTCGTCTTCCTTTTGTTTTGGTCTTTATGCGCATCTTTCATTGTGTTATTCCAAGACCCCCATCAGTTACTCTTTCAAATCGGAAGGTGCACGAGCATACATTCATGCCATGCCAAGATTTACCTCTTTTGCTTGTGATGCTTGTGGGAAGAAAGGCGATCGCGCTCCTTATGTCTGTCTTCATTGTGATTTCATGATCTACCCAAATTGTGTGGACTTACCACATGTTATTCACATCAATCACCACAATCACCGATTTTCTTACATATATCCTCTTGGTCCTGAAGAATGGAAATGTGGAGTTTTTTTGGAAGAGATAGATTGGTTATATGGGATGTACTCTTGTTCTACTTGTCCTATCTTCATTCAAGACATGCAACAAGAAGAGAAGTATGGGATGGAAAAGAGCTTCAAAGAGTACTTGAATGTTCTGATGATATTGCGCCTTTCAAGAGCAATAAGGACAACACAATAACTCATTTTTCTCATGATCATAACATCAGCCTCCATAAAGACGGTAATGCTTTGGAGGAAAGCGCTGTGCGTAGGGCATGCCTTCGTCCCATCAATTTTGACACTTTCTAAAGCTATTTAGATTTTGGCTTCACCCTCCGTGAAACATGTGTTGGTCTTCTTAAGAAGAACAAAATTTTCTAGGCCCAAGACGTCTCACTCTTCGCTCCATTAGATATAATAGCAAATAACAATGCGATCCTCGTCTACAAAGTTGCTGTAAAGGAGGATTCATGTCTAATGATGAATTTTGTAGCTTTGACTTAATATACACTTTGATTAATGTGATTTTTCTCCATGCAAGTCATCCTCATCTATTAAAAGCAAATATGTAGCTCAAGATCGCAACTTTATAAGAAAGGAGTGATGTATTAGCATTTTATATGATTTTATTGCGGTTTTAGTCGAGATATATTGTATAATAGTATGTATTCGATTCTCTTTGGAGCGGTTTTGTATTCCTTAGTGTTTTTACAGGTAATGAGCTTGATTATGCAGAAAGATCATATTTTGGATGGATTTCAAACATCGAAGAAAGCTTTTTTGAAGAGCTGAAACGTCTTGGCATAATGGCAGGGATCGATCGATCCTGTCCATGATCGATCGATCCTTATGACGATTCGCATACCAAGTTTTTGAACCAAACCAAGATTTCGAGAACCAAGTTGCATCTTAAAGATCTAAACTCGTGTTTTTACTTTTCATCATGGTTTTTTTCTGAGACTTTGAGAAAGAGAGAGCTTTGTAACTTAAGGGAGACGAATCCACACCCGTACTTCGTTTTTGAGAAGATTTCTGAACCCTTTTACTCTTTCAATTGCAATT
Organism: Anastatica hierochuntica; assembly: GCA_900406275.1. Classification (NCBI taxonomy): domain Eukaryota; kingdom Viridiplantae; phylum Streptophyta; class Magnoliopsida; order Brassicales; family Brassicaceae; genus Anastatica; species Anastatica hierochuntica. The sequence continues at coordinate 4,266 of OVAN01012191.1, read as the reverse complement.
ACATCATGCCTTCTCTTGATTTCTTTTGTAGTTATTCATTGACTATGAGTGAATAGTTCTATAGTTGGGTTTGGTTTCTCATAGGGGATTTCATGAATATGTGATTGTTAGGTTGTTAGATCGGGGAATTATCAATTGATCTTCACTTGTCTTTGTGTTTAATGCTTGAATTAGCTTGATCACTTGTCTTTGTCACTTGTCTTTCACGCACTGAAAGTGTTTGATGAAATTTCTGAAAGAAAAATAAGTGAGCAAATTGTCTTAGACCAAAGGAAGTTGATGTGTAAGTAATTTGTGAACAAATCAATCCCGTCTAGAAGGAATGTTTAAGATTCAAAACTCAACGGAAGTTAGTGTCTAGGATCCTTAATCATAGGCAATTTGTGCTACGGAAGTAGGTTGACTATAAAATTCTGAATTAAGTTCAAGATGGTCCTTAAAAATTTCCCTGACAACAAACTTTGTGAACAAAGTTCACTACAACATACGCATCTATAAGCTTGTAGTGTTTTCTCGGGCGAAAACCTGAGCTATCAAGTTTTCTGGCGCAATTGTCGGGGACCAATAGGTCGCCTTAGAACTTAGGATCATTGTGTGCCTAAGGCATTTTTCTTTATTTTGTTTAATCTCTTCTTTTTCTTCTTTATTTTTGTACTTTCAGGTGCATGAATATACTTCATACTAGAAGCCAAGGAGAAGCTACTTGAGGGTATTTCAGAGTCTGAGTTTGCATACATCATTAGTGACAACATGGAGAACCTTCAGATTCGAAACAATCCTCTCTTCTCTGGAGCTCTTCGAGGAATTGACCCACCTCTTGAAGGTGGTGCTAATGCTGGTGTTGAGCAAATCGGCCAACAAAATGTTGCAGTGCGGGGCAACAAGACGCAAATAAACCTCAACAGAGGGTGACTTTGGCGCAATATGATACTCCTTAGGCTTTCTATACGAATCGTGCTGGGATTTGTCCGTCTCCCATTGAGAGAAGAGATTTTGAGATCAAGAATGGTATCATTAATTTAATGCAGCAGAATCTATTTCATGGGTTGCCATCCGAGAACTCTATGCACCACCTGGAAAAATTCAAAGCCATTTGTAATTCTATTCAACATAATGGGGTACATGCTGAAGCTCTGAAATGCAGGTTATTCATTTTATCATTGAGTGACAAGGCTATGAGATGGTACAACATTCTAGAGTTGAACTCTTTGACCACTTGGGAAGCGATTAAGGCAACCTTTTTGGGGCATCTCTTTATAAAGTCACAATCTATGTCTCTCTGAAACAAGATCGCTGGATTTCACCAATTGGGTACTGAGAGTTTCCATGCAGCTTGCGATAGATTCAAGGAGTATACTAATGATTGTCCACATCATGGTTTTTAAGATTGGAATCTCCTCAATATTTTTTACAATGGATCATATTATCCTGGGAAGACCGTTCTTATCTATTGCCAGAGCCATGATCGATGTGCAGAATGCTCAGATAGATCTCCGCCTTGGGAAGTTAACTATGAAGTTCAACATTGAGAAATCCATGAAGAACCCTACCATAGATGGGCATAAGTTTTGGGTTGACACACTTGCTGATGTGATTGAAGACTCTGCTGAAGAGTTGTACACTGATGACCTACTACGAGTTGCTCTGACTCAGGTTGAAGGTGAATATGGTTTCTGAACGAAGATACATATGAGGTTGCCGCATTGCTGGACTCAACACCTACTATTGAGAAGCAGGTCGCATACATCAAGCTCGAATAGCCATCTGCTGTGACATCTACCTCCTTAGTGGCGAGCTCGAATGCTGATTGGAGTGAGATGAAAGCTCCAAAAATCGAACTCAAGCCACTACCTGCAGGAATAAGGTATGTTTTCTTAGGTCCTAACTCTACATACCCTGTGATTGTCAATGCTAATTTGAACAATGCTTAGACTGCCTTACTTCTTTCAAAGTTGAGGAAGTACAAAAAGCATTGAGATATTCTTTAGATGATATCACATGTATTTCTCCAGATCTCTGCATGCATAGGATCCACTTGGAGGATGAATCCAAGACTTCTATCGAACATCAAAAAAGGCTCAATCCTAAGCTGATGGAAGTTGTCAAGAAGGAGATTCTGGAACTCTTGGGTGCAGATGTGATCTATCCCATCTCTGACTGTACATGGGTAAGTCCGGTGCACGTGGTACCAAAGAAAGGTTGGATCACTATCATCACTAATGAGAAGAATGAGCTCATTCCCACCAAGACTATCACTGGCCACAGGATGTGCATTGATTACAAGAAGCTGAACTTGGCCACGAGAAATGATCATTTTCTACTTCCTTTTATTGATCAAATGCTTGAAAGAATTGCCAATCATCCTTACTATTGTTTAATTGAGGGCTATTCATGTTTCTTTCAGATTCCTAGCCACCCTCCGGACAAGGAGAAAACTACATTCACGTATCCTTATGGGACATATGCTTACCGGTGAATGCCATTCAGACTATGCAATGCACCTGTGACCTTCCAACGCTGCATGATGTCTATCTTCACTGATCTGATTGAAGATATCATCGAAGTCTTCATGGATGACTTTTCTGTATATGGTTCTTCGTTTACTAACCATTTGTAGAACGATGTGAAGAGAAACATTTGGTTTTAAATTGGGAAAAGTGTCACTTTATGGTGCATGATGGAATTGTGCTTGGCCACATGATCTCAGAGATAGGCATCAAAGTTGATTAAGCCAAGGTAGATGTGATGAAGAGCTTGCAACCTCCTACAGGATGTTCGAAGTTTCCTTGGACATGCAGGATTCTACAGACAGTTTATCAAGGATTTCTCCAAGATAGCCAGACCCATGACTCGATTACTCTGTAAGGATGTCAAATTCGATTTTGATACTGATTCTTTGTTAGCCTTTCAGATAATCAAGGAGGTATTAGTCAGCACCCCAATTGTGCATCCACCATACTGGGATTTACGTTTCGAGGTAAAGTGTGACGCCAGTGACTACGCAGTAGGAGCAATGTTTGGTCAGAGAAAGGATAAGAAGCTCCATGTGATCTACTATGCCAACAGAACACTTGATGACACTCAGATCAAGTATGCAACTATGGAAAAGGAGCTATTAGATGTGGTTTATGAATTTGAGAAGTTCAAACAATATTTTGTGGGATCCAAAGTCATTCTTCATACCGATCATGCGGCTTTGAGGTATCTTATGTCTAAAAAATATGTTAAATCGAGACTGTTGAGATGGATATTGCTGTTATAGGAATTCGATCTGGAAATTTGTGACAAACAAGGCATCGAGAATGGTGTAGCTGATGCCTGTCAGAGAAAAGGCAATATCAACAATATCCATCTCAACAGTCTCAAATTCCGAGTGCGATGCCTGTCTCGAATTTCGTTTCCGAGTGCGATGCCTGTCTGAGAAAAGGCAATATCAGCAAAAGGAACGAGATGCCTCAGAACTTCATCATGGATGTAGAGGTATTCGATGTTTAGGGTATCGATTTCATGGGACCATTCTCACCGTCCTATGAAAATCAATACATCTTGGTTGTTGTAGACTATGTGTCCAAATGGATTGAAGCGCTGGCTAGCCCTACTAATGATGCCAAGGTTGTTTTGAAGATGTTAAATCAGTGATCTTCCCACAATTTGGAGTTCCCACAGTTGTCATCAGTGATGGGGGATCTCACTTTTATCAACAAAGTGTTTGAAGGTATGCTGAAGAAGCACGAAGTTCGACATAAAGTAGCTACACCTTATCATACTCAAACCAGTGGTCTAGTGGAGATTTCAAGCAGGGAAATTAAGGGAATTTTTTAGAAGACCAGTGGCAAGACGTGGAAAGATTGTGCTGTGAAGCTTGACGAAGCATTATGGGCATACCATACTATGTTTAAGACCCCTTTAGGCACAACTCCATATCATCTAGTCTATGAGAAGTCTTGCCATTTGCCTATTGAGTTAGAGTACTGTGGATTATGGGCTACGAAGTTGATGAATTTCGACATCAGGCCTGTGTTGTTGTCGGAAGTTTTAAATTTGTAAAACCTAACTACCGCTCCTAACCCGCAAGATTGACGGGGTCTAGTTGTAGTACTTAGGGNTACTAGTCTAGGGGCAATCTAGTTAGAGGTGTCACAAATCTCTACTAGATCTATCCTAGCAAAAGGGATGATCATGAACAATAAGCATAAAAAGAAAGCAATAAGCAATAGCAATAAGTAAATGACTTTGAAAGCAATAAGATAAAGATGGATCTCAAGA
>OVAN01012189.1:0-13970 GCA_900406275.1 Anastatica hierochuntica | reverse complement strand
AATAATAATAATAATAATAATAATAATAATAATAATAATAATAATAATCATGATGATGATGATGAGAAGGAAGAAGTGATACCATCGCGGCATCACGAGACATCCTCTCATAAGCACCACCGTCCTCGGGCAATGTCGCCCGAGGCATGTAAGGGTTGATCCTCAGGTTGAAGAACAACTCCACACACTTCTCCGAATTCGACATCAGAGGAGTACGTTCCTCGTGCCGAAAAGTGAAGGCATGAGTAGCCTCCATCCTCCTCTTAGGGCCAGAACGTACCCCTTGATTCCTAGACTGATCCCGCGACCTCTTCTCGCTGAGATCAGTATGATCCGTCGAGGACGACAAAGGCTCGTTCCCCCGAGCAGGCTCCGGTACCACCACAACGAGGGCGCCCTCGTTGAGAGCAACCCCTTTTGTTGTTCTCTGAGAAGGAATGACAGGTCCATCCCCAGCAATCTCGCTAGGCCTTGCCTTGGGGGTAGTCCCCGAGGAAGAAAGAGTCGGCAAAGGCTCTGAAGCACTCTCAGGCGGAGTCCACCTAGAAGAATCCGAAGTTTGAGGATGGCTAGTCCTCTCAGCAAGGATCTTTTGCCATTTCTGCTCGGCATAGCTTGGCACCTTCAAAAGATCTAGCTTCATTATACTTACATAAGTCAACAAACTCATAGTCAAAACGAAGCCCGACGAAAACTCCAAATATCAAAACAACAAGAAGACCACCAAACTTACGAGGAGAAAGAGGAGAAGAGTGAAACTGGTCAGTCACAAACGAATCAAAGATAGAATACCACCGACGATCAGGGAACTGAAGAAGACGAGAAAGATCAGCCTCGAAGTTAGGAGGATGGCCCGAAGAAGGAAAATCAACTACAAAAAAGACAAAAAACGACGTCAGGGAAAAGAAAAGATCATCGAGTCACGGGCCTACGCCCAACCAAGACTTCTACCAGCAATATCGGAGAACGACCACCTAAAAGAATCGATAGACCCCCCCCCAACAGAGGCCTCACTAAGAGCAACAAAGAAATAACAACGCCACCATTGCCCTAAACCGTGCTCGACCCCAGTAACCAGCCTCATCCCAAACTTAAAGTTAACAGAAAAGATGCCAGGAAGATATGGGCTCGCACTAATCAACGTCATCGTCTCCAAAAATTCGCACGACAACTCCATACCCAACCGAGAGGCTTGAATCATGGCACAAATCAATCAGCGGACCGAGGCTGCAGTAAGCGACAACGATCTGGCGATGTTCATAAAATTCTACTAAGAAGCAAGGTAGAGGGAACCAGAGCCCACACTCTGAGAAATACGCCTCGTCAACTCTTTGATAGATTGAACAGTCTGCAGAGATGATCCAATCACATCCTCTCCAAACTGGTCCCCGGCCTTGTCACTCCTCCAACGATCGCGAGTTTCGCTGCAGAAATCCTCAGTCCCAGACTGCAGAATGGAGGAACATTGGCGACAGGACTCACGGCGAGGTGCTCTCACCAATCATCTGAAACCACCAAAGCTCGAAGGTGGATTGGAACCACCACACGTAGGCTTTACCATCTCTGCAGTTCAGAAGAAGCTACCAAAGAAAAAGAAAAGGTACCCGAGAACTCGAAGGAAACCCAGAAACACAGACAAACTAAGAACAAAAAACAAACAAAACACGATTCTATTAGAGAAAAGAGAAGAGAGAGAAAGGGGGAAAAGGATACCTGTAAATCGCTAAAAGGATAACATGGAAAAAGACTCAAGTCTCCCCTTTTATAAAATAACAGTCTGGGAAACTGAAAAGACGCTTGGGCGGAAAAATGAAACTTCCAGGGCAAAACCCTGAGCACGCGTCATCGCAAAAGTCACATCCGCATTTAAAGGAGCTACCAAACTACCGAGCCTCGATCATAATCTTTTCGATCGCCTCATATCTCGACAATCGAACCGAGGGGGGACTACCTGTTGGAGGAGGAATTTGCACACTTCGATCGATTCTCGACCCATTAAATTAAGACCAAAAATGGATAAGGCCCAAAGGAGAGAAAGGCCCACTTAGACTTAGAAGCCCACTTACGTGGAGAGGCTTGTGAGGGGTTAAACTCACCTCTTTAGTTTTTGTGAATTGTGTTTAGGTTTAGGGAGAGATCTCGTGGGTTGAATCCCGTAAGAACTTATCGGATGAAAACTATTTGTATTGATGATTATAATCGGAATTAAGAATACAAAAGAGGTTTAGTGTCACGAATGATCAATGAAAGAAATGAGAATATTACTTAAGAATGACACAATGATAATCAGAAAATAGGTAGAAAGTCTCCCGGTTTCAGATCACTTCCGGAGCCTTTTGTTCGCCTCCTCTTCCTCTTATAGAACTCTCTTCCTCTTGAGAGAACTGTTGCAACAACTCCGAGATCTCCTCCTCGATTTCCGGAATGTCCAACAGCTCGTTTGACTAAGTCTATTCCCGCCTTTCCTTGCTCGAGACCTGCTTCATCAGCTCTCTGCTTAACGGGACCTGGATCTCTTCAACTTCGACGAGAGCTCTAAGATCCTTCTCTGCCTTTACTTCAGGTTGAGCTGGCCGTTGATGGACTTGTTATGGGCCCTTTCCCTAGCTGATCATTTCTTTACGAAGCCTTAATCGTAAGTGGAGTTTCTTCAGCAGACTCTTCGGTTAATGGGCCGGATTCAGGCCCAACAAGGCTCATGAGCGGAATCTCGCCTCGCAAGCCAGAGAGAATGAGAAGTCCTCGAGGGATAAGACAAAAGGAGACAAAATGACATCATTCTCCAAGGAAAGAGACGTTACGCGAGACACTGATTGCAAGGTATGAGACGCGGAATACGGCGGAGGCGTACAGAAAGCATGCCAAAGCCTATTGACTCGCCTGCAGGCGGCAGAGGCCCATACCCGACAAACAGGACTTCTCGACAAACGTGCAGATAGGCAGCAGACCTACATGAATGCAGATAAAGCAAATCAGGTATAGTATGGAGCGATGAAGGCATGGAAGGAAGAGACAATATGGAAATTGGCGGAAAACAACAACGGGCAACAAACAAAGCGCCTATAAAAAGAGAAGACCTAGTACCACGAAGGGGATCCATTCTTTTTCCTTTCTAAGACTTAGAACTTGTAACTTTGGCGTCGCTATCCACGAGGTCACTCCCTTTGTTCCTCCTTACTTCGTAAATACGATTTTCTTCCTTAATGTTCGAATTGAATACTTTAATTTGGTTCGAGTACCAACAAATATAGAATTATGTAATGCACCTCTATAACTTAATTCACCTATCCATTAGTTTTTCGACTTGTTTAACTTTACCCCCTACCCCTTAGTGCTGAATTTTCGCATTTTATATTATAAGTTCATTGATTTGTTATGCATCACGTTTCATATTATAAGTTCATTTCTTTGTTGAGGATAAGTAAGTTTCTATTTTCTTTTATCGATGTTTTTATTATTTTTGCTATTTATATACACTCAAAAATAAAACTACTATTTTGTCATTTGTAGCCTAATGGCAAATAGTTTCTCTCACTAGAGGCAAGTACAGGGTTCGAACCCTGGTTCTGTAAGATGACAGCAGAGGTGGTGCAACCACTGACCCACTTGCTCCTCTCAAATAGAACTACTTTTAAAGATTGTTTTATGTCATACTGTGTATTCTATCTTAATAGTATTTCTATATATTGTTTTATGTGAAAATAACTTTTTTCTTTTTAATTTTTTTTATGGTTTAGAAATTGTGTGATTATTTAAGTTTTAAAATTCATTTACTAATAGAGTAGTCATTTTTAATTTTGTATGCTTATATGATAATTGATTAAATTTGAGAAAATCGTCATACTATATCAAATAATATTGCACTGCTATATGAAATAGTATGTTTAATATGTCGAAAATTTTTCCTTCAATGAAATTCTATATTTTTTACTCTTACATATACCTCTATGTTTTACAACTTATGTAACATTTGAATGTTAACATTTGTTTTCAGATCAAAAGTGAATTTACTAGTTGTGTATATGTGTACTTCGATTTCAATTTTGTCGGGATAGGTTATGTCTTTATTCGATTGAGTAGTCTGACTATTCAAAATAGTATTGCAAATATTTTCTACATTATAGTGATTTATGACTATTTACGAGATATATTTTCTTCTCAAAATATTCAAAGTACGTCAAATGGGAAAATTTCTTTTTACCTTTTTCGTATAATTACAATTTTGTTTCAAAATATATTCAAATCTATATAGTAATTTCAAATAAGGGATATGTGGTGTTTAAGAAAGAGAAAAGAAAATAATGCATCCCACAACTCTCATGAAGGCTATTTTGGTCTGAAATGTGCCAAAAATTAGGTAGCATTTTAGTCAAAAATATAGACTCATATATCTTCCAGAAATTAAGTGGGGTAGAAGGTATTCAAGGAGGTGGATTGTAAGCACGAGGTGACTTAGTTGTGAACAATCTTTTCATTTTCTAGGAATTCTCACGAAATTGTATTATGAAAGTAATTACTCATATATACTTCCTCCATTTCACTAAGATAGAAGCTTTTGACATTTCACACATTTTAAGAAACTAGGTATTGGTCAATGAGGTGCAGAGACATAGTTTGGTTCCAAAAAATCAATTCATACGTTTTAAAAGTTTTGTCTATATGACTAGTTATCTCACTTGCTGTAGAGAATGGACACGATTATAATAACCAAACCAAAGTAATAAAAACATAAATTAGAAGGAAAAGCATGACTAACCAAAACAAACTTTGTGGAAGAGGCATCGATAACGTCTCACTTTCTCTTCCTTTTGATTGCATTTATTCAAAGATAAAGTTGGATAGTTCTAGAATCAGACTATACCTCATATTTTCTCATAGGTTATTGTCCTATATTCTGCAAGATCCAAAAAGCAACATCCAAAGCGATGTATGATTGCCCTTGATTATCTCGTGTTATAATCACTTTCGTCCCTTACTCTATCTCATTAGCACTCTGATTCACATAATTAATTTTCCATTCAGAAAAGATATCTACGTTACAACTTAAAGATTGCAAATGTTGAATGTAATAGCTCAATAACAATCAAAATAATCATTATTTCAAGATGAAGAGTTATATAAAGAGAGTTAAAAATCAAGAAAAATAAACAAAGGAAAAAGAAAAAATATCTAATGTTTTGAACCATTACTTTGTAAAAAACATTTTTAATTATTCTCTTTAGCTTTCCATCATCGACTTTAGCTTTCCATCATCGACTGTAATAAGAATCTTCAAATCAGCTCTTGACAAAACTTTTGAAAATGCAACATAAAGCTGACAACACGGGAAAATATACTTAGAAAAATATAAAGTAACGTAGGTACTTAAATATTATTTATATCACACTTTTTGCAATAGCTTCTCCAAAAGTTTACATCATAATATTTTTATAAGGAACACCAAAACCTTGATCTTTCTTATTGGAACATATTTAGTTCAATCTCTATTTTACGCTTTCATTTGTGATCTTGTGTCTCCTTATTATATCTTTTTTCCGTAGAATATATTCCTATAATTCACTTATCAACTTACCAAACTCACAATATGAGATTTTCTTAAAATTACTTGAACACATGGACTCCAAAATCGAAAGATCTTAAAACTTATAAAATTTAGATCTTGTGACTCTCCACTTGGACCAGAAAAACATAAATCATTACAAAACCTATGAATTTCTTACAACATTGTCACAATTGTGATCCCCTAATTGTTATCTTACTGTTCTTGAATCTTTAATCTCTATTTGCAAGAGCTTTATAATAGCTATTTCAAGTATACTTTTCCTACTCTCGAATAATCGTCATCCATGGATTGGTCTTATACTTCAAAAAAATCACAAAAAAATGAATAGCATTTGGCATACGGCCTAAAAAAAGGTCTAAAGGACAATTACAAAGTTGTAATATCTTTCTAATAAATGATGATGTAAACAAGGGAGAAACTGTCCAATCATTGTAAATCGGTTCTTGATAATTTTATATCAAATTTAAAACCAATTCAAATCACTCATCATCTAATCTTAACAAAACTTGAAGGGAAAGTAACAATACCAACAATTATTTCTCTTCTTTTTTGTTGTAGAAAAAGATAGGTCCAAGGTAATTCTGGAATGGTATAAGTTCACATGCTTTGAATAAATGGGTCACAAAATCTACGACCACTCAACCTCACTACATATGCCACAACTAATCAAAAACAGAGTTTGGTCGAAGACTCTAAATAGCTTAACAAAAAAAATATATTAAAGGGATTCATCACCAAACATTTGGATTCACTCAGCAAAACCAAATATTTAAGGTTTCTCAAAAAATCATAAACTTTGGTCAAAAATGCATTAGCTTGTTTTTGTATTTTATGATATTTTGCTTTACATTTATTAAAGTATACTAGGACTATGTCCGCGCTACGCGTGGATTTGTGTTTCTAGTATTGTTGTGTGATTTGTTCTTGTTGTCTTATTTAGGTGGTGTGGATAGAGTTTGGATATGTCTTTGCGGTTTAGAGTTATTTTATTCGCTTCAATTGTGATATTGCTTGATTTGATTTTTCCACATAGTGTGGTTTTAAACAATTATATCGGTTTTTTATAGAATATAACATTGAGAAGTTAACTAATGTGAATATGAATGTAGTAGCAATTGATGAAAACTTTGAGTAGACTAAGCCAAATTCGCAAGATAAATCTTTAATAATTAGAAGGAACAAACAAACATTGGTTAGAATTGGAGCTAAAAATCTAACTTACATGAGGACATAAGTTGGAGATTATCACGTGTTCCTCGCAAATTTGTATGTATGGAGGCAGATTTGTAAGAAATATTCAGCGTGGTGCAAGTGAAGACCGTTCGTCTCAGTGATATGATACAATAGATGGAACAAAAAGATTTGTCCGTTGAAGAATTGTTCTTGCAGTTGTTTGTTAAAATTTGTAATAGCAATAGTAATAATGCAGACGATAAAAAAATAATTTCTAGTTTAGTATTTATTTTATATAATACTCAATTATAATTAGATAGGGATAATTGGCGTATAATCTTTAAGCATTATATAATTTAAAAAGTAATTTCTTTGTAATATTTCAAGAGATAATTTGTTGTCAGGTAGGAAGATATTACTCCCTCTGTTTCACAATGCATAATGTTTAAAGTTTTTACACACTGTTTAAGAAATCACATAATTTTATCAAATTCTCTTTTTTCCGTAAAAATAGCATTAACAAAACTAAAACAACCAATAAGAGAAAACTCACTTTTTAAAACATTTAGTGTTTAAGTTTAAGAATACAATCAATCTCAAAATATTATTGATATACTAAGTTGTGATTATAAAGTTCTTTCATTAATTTTGTATAATGCGGATTTTATTTAGATTTTGTTTACTTAATGTCAAAGGATTTTCAATTAATTAATTACTGTGGTGGGGGGGGGGATTAATAAACAAATTGTCTGTTGAATTTGAGTTTCTTAACTTTGTGTAGCGAAGTTTAATAATATGTTTCTTTTGGTGACCAATAAAAAAAATTATATTTCACGAAACTATCTACCGGTTGGCCTACGATTGGTAAATGTTAAACTATCCACCTTATTGATGTTATATAATTAATACTATATGTATATGTCTTTGACACAAATTCATACTATATTCAAATTGAAGTATTAATCGAATTTAGGAGTTGATAGTTTGGCAGGTGAATGTCACATACATAAAGCTTTTACAATTGACTATAAATTTTAATCTTGTACCATCGATTGATTCCATCGTCTCTGAATTACTTAATTTAGTTACTATTATCTGTCCAAAGATCGATTACTCCTATATCATGTAATGTTAATATATGGCTTTTACTACATCTAAAAAGCTTTTTAATTTTTATTTTCCACAAATTTGGATTCTTGGAAGGCAGACCAATACTATAATTATCTTTGTAGTACCCTCTATGATTTGTAAAACTCTTTGATTCTGTTCCATCCTAGGTAACTTTTTAAAAAAAGTGGAAAATGCAAATCTTCTATTGTGTGAGAATATTTAAATTTTACACTACTCATTAACCTTAGTAAAATAGATTATAAATCTCGATGATCATCTTTATAGGGAATAATGATATCTCTTTTCGTATGATTTTCATTGTACCACATAGATTTTGGTTCCAATTATAATTGTCAGTTGTTATTTTAAGATATTTATTCTATTCTTCTAATTTAAGTGCAACTTGTTTTTGAGTTTATTTTTTCGTTGCATAATGAGTTTGTGGTGACTAAGACCATGATTAGTGCAAGGATCTTGAAAGGTTTTTAAATATGGGGTTTTTAATTTTAAGAATCCCTTATAATAAAATAATATTTTCTTTTTTTTTAAGAACCTTTCAAAATATAGCATTAATCATGCTCTAAAATCTTTGATTACAATTTAATTACATCATACAATAAACGATAAATTCAGAGGACTCAATAATCTTCCACAAATTAATGGCTTTCGTGGTTACCGATAAGTACGTAGACAGTGGAGCATCATAAGTTCTTAAAAAGAAGAGGTTGATTGGTACCAACTGTGACTATAGACTTTTGCTGTAGACTTTTATGATTTTTTGCTGTAAAAACTTTTGACGGTAAAGAATGTGATTGTTACTTTTATTAGTAAATAAAAGTTTGATCGTTAATAAAAGCTGTAAAATCTATGAATGTCATTCAAATATTTATTTTTATTAGAATATATTTTATGTAAGATTTAAATATTGGAAATATTTTTGTCAAGAATATCGACATAGCAAATTTAAATTTGGATGACTAAAAGTTATATTTGCATATTTTACATAATTTTGAATTTAAAAAGGTTTTTATGAATATAATAAAATGGATTTAATTAAATAGAGAAAAAGATAAATCTAAGCAAATAAATTGTTTGTAGTAAATTATATGTAAATTAATTGCATCATCATGCTTGTAGTAGAATAATGACAGTCTTTAAAAGCCACACTGACGTTAAAAAAATGAGAAGTTGAAGAGTAAATAAAAGAAGTCGACAGTTAAGACTGTAGAGTAAAAATAGGAACTAAAAGTCTGCTTGACAAATAACTAACTTTTAAGACCGTAAAATATTGCACAACCCTCACAGTAACACGTCAATCGGACCCGAAATCACATATAACAATATTTAGAAACAATAACTTTCTTTGGATTTCATTACATGATTCAGTGTAGTGACATTTATAGTATTTTTATGTATACCATCAAATTATAATTTATTCATACACGTTCAAAAAACTACTTAAGCCATAATAGTGAGAATGACAAACAAAAGATTTGGAGACAGGAGAAAGTTTTGGAAAGAACTTTGGTTCTTTATTTCATATTGTATGGCAAAGAATATACGACCATAATTATTCATGTGTTACTTTTTAGATTAGAGCATAGACTATTTAATTAACTCAACCCTTGCATCTTGTCTTTACTTTAATAAACAGAGTGTTTTGTTCTTTTACGTCGTGTATGAGAGAGACTCGGTGAGTTTGTAACTTTGAACTCCATCACAATTCACCATAGAATGAAAAGGGTAAAATATGGTTTACCGAATTGTTAGTTTAGGTCATTGTATGCATGCTTTGAGGATGCTTTATGGTGGTCGATTGAATATGCAAGGCATAAAAATGTATGTATATATCTTGACACAAATATATAGACACAATTGTGTTTATACAGTTAATGGACATGAATTAAATATGAAATCGAATCCATAAAAATGTACACAAGTCGTAATGGAAGCCAAAAAAAAGTTTTAAACACCATAACTTTCTGAAATATCATAATCTAAAAGTAAGCAAGCGGTATTTAGTCGAAGAAGATCCTACACCACTTCTACCACTAATCCTCCCCAAAGCTTTTTTGTGATATCCTCAAATATGCTTTCGCGCTTTGGCCTGTTAAGAGTTCCCTGAAAACATTTGTCACAATGATCCTTGACAAACCGTGATTCACCTTCACTTAATTTAACAAATTTATATGTAGCTTAGGAAGTTATTAACATCTCATATCCAATCTAATCCGCAAATATGAACCTTAACTTCTGAATACAAAACCCTACTGTATAAACTTCCCATGATGCATTCAAATAAAATGGTAAGAGGATAAGTCTTAGATGATCTCATGTTCTCCAGCAAATCACCTAGTGTACTCAGGCTCTTTTTTTCATCATTCTCGGACTCCTATCCAGAGGATATCATTGACAAAACTGGGCTGGGATACTAAGAGTAGACTCAGATATCAAATCTGATTGCTCAAAACAAAGGTATGCATAATTTTTTTGTCGTTTTGCAGCATGTGAAGTTGAATTATATTTTGTTTAAACTATGGCTTTAAAATCGAAGTAAAGAGAGTAAGATATTATTTACCTCTGATCGATGAGAAGGAGCTCAAGACAGAGCATGTTGACCTTCTTAAGACTACAAACACATGGAATATCTGATGGTTATGTCCAGTAACATCGAAAGCACCAGGCTTCCATTTCTTAGGTATGCGGCTAACATAAAATGCAGCTCCTATTGCACACAAAACATCCATAGTAAGCTCAAAACTGAGAGCGATAAGCAGGTTTAGATTATCCTTATGAAGGTAAAGCACATGTGTGGCGGGTATAAGGCCGAAGAATTCCATTGTTAGGAATATTGCTGTTCTGAAAGATCTGAAATGTGTGGAGCTAAAACTGATGGAGAGAGGAGAGTGATGATGGCGAAGAGGCCTGGACATTGAGGTTGAAGAAAGGTAGAAGAGACGCCACTAAGTGTTGCATGAGAATGCGTAGTAGATAAGTGCGAAGAAAGAGCAGACTACAATGAGGGAAATTCCGACGTAGTTTATGCACCAAAAGAAGAGGTTGAATCGTTTGGAATGGCAAGTGAAAAAGTGTGTCATGGAACTATATAGATCAAGCAGCAGATTGCTCCGGATAAGAACACAAGCTTTGTCATTGGAACAACTTCATAGTTGACTTCTCCTTGAGATTTCAAGAGCGAGCTAGTGCGTGTCACATTTCGATCCTACCAAGAGAGAAAATTTATTTCTTAAATCCGGAGAAGAAAAATATCACATGGCGGAGGAATGTTAACACTTAGCATTATGTGAGCAAAAAAATGATGTTTGCTATTGAGAAAGACTTGCTACTATTATATTAATAAACAATGACACATAGTATAAATGAAGAAAGGTAAAGACAAAGAAGAGAATCTTTACGTGATACGAAGTTTGATAGTTAGAGAGGAGTGAAACAACTTCTGCCATTGCCATTGACTGCCATGGCCAGCTAATTGTTGCTCTTCCATTAGAACCGACACAACCCCTAAAGAAAAAGTTTGAAACTCTGAATTGTTTATTTAAAAAAACCAACAAAATCACAGAGAAATTGACGAAATTGACATCCTGAAATCTTACCCGGAGAAGATTCTAACGAAATTGGCGAGTATAGACTGTATTCACGCACGGTCATAACTTAGCTTTATTCTTTTTAATTTTTCTACAGATATGTGAGTCCTCTTAAGCTTAAGCGCTGAGGCGGTTTATAAAAACATCATCGAAGAGACTAACCAGATTTTAGTTGAGATTTGATCCGATTCGGATCAACCGACTTGGATGAGTCTCAGGAGACGGAGATGAATCCCAATGTAACGGTTGTCCTCCAAACCACGTCTCGTATTTAAAGCCACATCTTGAGATAACTCTTCAAACCTAGATCTTTGAGAGACATTACTGAAATCGGACTCGTTACCGTTTACCCCATTAGCAAAGTTTGGATATAAGCTCTAGAAAATAACCAAGAAAATAAAATTAACAGATGCACTGAAAGATAACACACAAAAATGCCAACACTAACTATGTAATCAAAATTGGGTCCTATCAAATTTTCAAATTTAATAGATGAAGGTGAAGAGATTCTTGACTGACCTTGGGAAAAATCGGATTGTGGCGGATCCCTCACCCTCTGTCTCGTTGAGAACCACCGTCGAGAGAAGTATTCTCCAACGTGTAGTACACCTCATCTTCGTGCAGTTGAAAATCTGAAATCGGAAAACAAAACCCACAATTTCATTATCCAAAGCGCCATGATCAAAACTCCATGATGAAAAGTAAACATCGATATACAATTAGGGTTGAGCTTCGACACCGCGACGGAAGAAGCATTGGAAGCGGGAACTGAAAATGATGAAGCGAGGATAATGTTGGATCGAAGGAAGAGGGAGATGGTGGCTTTGTCGGATAGATGAGCGTTAACATAGATCTGGAGCTAGAGCTGAGCCCTAGTCTTGGAATTTGGAGCTCTCATAAAGGCTTGTCAGGAAGGGGGAGAAGTACGCTTCGCCTCTGCTTATGGATTTTTTCGTCTTCTCTGGATCTAAATCTGAGACGAATCGTTTTTTTTGGTCGTCGTGAGACGAAGCGTTTAAAGAGAGAGAGAGAAAGGAAGCGTAGTTAAGTTTTAATTTTCTTATATAACGATTCCACATAAAGAAAAGGTCAAATAAAATCATTTTGCAATTTTGAATGATGTGGCAGCGTGTAAAGAGTTTTTGTTAGTCTGATGTGGACGGTCTCAGAGGCTAGAGATAAGCCCTTTTTATTAGTTAGATTTTAGTGTATAGTTGAAGGTATATGTTTGGTGAGACGCAAAACGCCAAATGCTTCGTGTCTTGACTATTCATTATAAGGTTTGAAATTTTGATTAGCTCTCGTAGACATTTTTGTTTTTGGTCAAGAGCTCTCGTAGAATTTAATTGCATTGAAATTAACATTAGACATATTATTTGTCTTACGGATTATGTTTTAAAGAAAATGAATCAATAATTTCTATAGTTGGACCAGCTCGTGTGGATTTGATTGGTGTTTAATATTTTGGAACTTTCCTAATGATTTATAATGCTTATTCTTCACATATTTTTTTCACTATAATTGTAATTGGTAAGGATCAAAAAGTGGTAATTAATTCTAATATTTTGAATTCCTTGTTAATAATATTTTCATTTTCAGATTTCAAATTACCAATGATTTTGGTTTAATTTTGACAACAAGTTTACACTTCTACTTGTGGAAAGAAAGTAAACAAATTTGAAGATGTCTAAAAAATGATAGTAAAATATTGAAAAAAATACTAACCATATAAGTTTGGAATGAAGACAAAAATATACTAACCTATAGAAAACCAAAACATTAGTATTTTGGAAAGAATGTATTCTTAAGTCTTATTAGAAAACAAAACTTGAGATAAACCTTAATACCTACTAAACTAAATACTAACCATTAGAAAACAAAACATAAAACAAAAAAAGAGTTGTTTTGAGATTGCATACCTAAATGGTGTGGACTCCAGATAAAAGTACATCAATAGACTATCCATAAAGTGTTATATTTTGAAACATAATGAGCTATATTGCGTCTAAGGGATTCAAATTTACTAGTCATGTAATTCATATGAATAAACAACAAAAAACATACAAACTTTCAATTTCAAGCTAAGATCACAAAATATTGCGCTTGTCCTTGTAACTTCATTTGATATGTCATTGATCAAATCAAATCCAATTTCCAAAGAACCAAAGAAGTAGTGACAATACTTCTTCTTCTACATCTACATCAACATCAATAACAGATAAAGCATTACCTAACCACCACCACCTCCACAAAGAATCAGATCAAAAGCTTATTGCATCTTCTGAAGTTCGATAATGATTTTAGCTCAAGAAGTTTAATAAGAACAACAATCTTATTCAAAGGAAAATAACTCAAAACCTTTGTATCTCAAAACAATCTCTCACAAAACTCTCTCTCAAATCATTGACTCGATTTTTATCTCTCTATTTGTATATAAACTTAAGTCCTTATCCTAATAATAAAACTCTTATTCCAAAACATATTAGGATATCTCAACCTAAGATTTAGATAACAACAAA